>JANHGB010039344.1:0-15160 GCA_026283785.1 Coracopsis vasa
GAGGAGAAGGGTCAGATTTTTTTATTGTAGAGGTTGGAGAACTTTGACTTTGAGACACTTGCTTGCACTTACACGTCATTATTTTTGGTGCATATAAAATACATGGAATGTCTAGTACACATATACGCACACAGAAGTGTGCAAAATCCCATCATCATTTATGTTATTGACAGATGCTTGATTATATTGAGAGCAATGATATGCAGTAGACTTCATGTGATTTCAACTCAGTTTAAAATTGAGTGCTGCAAGCAATTGTTCTATAGTTAATATAAATTCAATCCATACTGTTCCTGGAGTCTTCTGTGCTTTAAATGCCCACACAATTTTCACATTAGGCAAGCAATGGGGAGTGTACAGGTTTTCTATTTAAACAGAGTATATGTGTTATCATGAAGATCAAACAATTTGGTGGCAACTCTCAAATTTTGGTTGTGTCAATCATACTGTTATTGCACTGGGTGAGGCTTGTCTCCAGAGACCTTATCCTCCTGACTCAGATGAAAATGCGCGTGAACAGTAGCAGCTGCTTTGGAAATGCATTTTTTATTCATCAGAGACCGTTTGAACATATGCCAGTTTCTCTGATGGGGCCTCATTCAGAAGCCATCAGGATCAATAGAAAAAATCCAGTTAATAAGGCCTTGATGCCAGTTCAGATCTTATTTCAATGTTCTTCCAGGAAGGATCTGCTTATGTTAATGCAGAGTATGTTGCTTGATAATTTTTGTGTACAGGCATGTTTTTCATGTGAAAGAAAATGTATTTGCTTCCATTCCACTACAGAAAAGCTTGCATGTGTCCTTGGGTTTTTGGCAGATGTTAAAAACAGATCAGGAGCAGCTGATATGAGAGCAACAATATGTCCCTAAGCAACAACAAAGCAGCAGGTGCAAGAGGAGCATATGCCAGATTCCCATCAGGAGAAGCAGTCGCATGGAGGGTTCTCTGGGACTGCATGTGAGGTGCATGCTCCACTTTACTTCTATCACTGGGGAATATTAATAAGTCTGAATCAGGCCAAGCAAATAATTTACAAACTTAACTTCCAATTATGCAATAATTCAAAAAGTAAACCCACAGATCCTTTAGTGCAAGAGAATTTCTCAGGCAAAACAACCCGGGTCTTTAAAAAGTATTGTATTTTACTCTTAAAAATTGAATGTCCAGAAACAACAATGAAGAAAAAAAATCTTAGCTCTGACCCTGTCCCAAAACCTTTCCCACACATCCGGGAACATGACAAGTTTCCACTCATTTTTTTTTAATGAAAGACACTAGTTTAAAAAAATAAGGTATAAAGTTAATATAAAATGTTTTGATTAAATCACTTCTAACACATTCTTTAAAAAAAAAAAAAGAAAAAAAAAAAACAGAAAAGAAAAACAGCACCTTAGTGACTGAAAGATTTTTGTCTACTGTTCAGCCCCTGCATGCTACCTTTTTTGAATGGACTAAATAAAAATATATCCATTATGATCAAGACTGAGGAATTCTGGATAAAAGTTGACCATTTTTCTCCAATGTCACTTATGGCATTCTGAGTGGAGGTGGACTAAATTCTGGTTTATAAAATATGTATGCATTTGTACGCATTTTACCTTGAGACAAAGCCAAGACATTTCTGAATCAAAAAGTAACACACCCTTCACATAAGAGCCATCAAAAAGCAGCCAGTGAACCAGACTATAAACTTTCTTGCGCTGTGCTGTATCAGTATCTAAACTCCTGCTGTGCCATGCTCGTTCTTGCTAGCGACTTAAAACTCAGTTTAGGGAGTAAGGGTCTTTTCTTTCAGTTTAGGTGGAAGCTTTCCTATTAGAACCTATAGGAAGATTGGGGTTTAAAGTTTTTCTCTTAAGTTTCCTCAGAAGTCACCAGTTCTTCTCTTGAACCATATGATTACATTTAATTAACCAATTAGAAATGTAAATAAATTGATTTTTTTAAAGAATCCTATTTTATGCTTGTTCAGGTAACATTGAAAGACCACAAGGCAATATCTAAAAGGGAGAAACAAAGAATCTCCACTGGCCTAAGTTTTTATCACTTAGTCATCTCTAAAGTACTCATAGCAGGACAAGGATTTTATGAATTATGTGGTTTAGAATAATTTGAATTATCACTAATGAAATCTAATGCAAAAGGTCTGGAGCATGTGTTAAAAGACTAGGAATTCACTTTGAGATGACCAGGAAAATAATTCAGTTCTAAGTAATTCACAGCACTATACTGATAGATTTCCCATTTACAGCTGATGCTAAGAATCAGGTAATAGCTAACCTCGAATTTTAATTAGAAATTGTTGAAAAGGTTGGAATGGGAATTCATGGACTGTCTGACACCCTTAGTTATATTGACCCATTTCACAAATGACCTGTAGATTCCACAAATATTTGAAGTGGTGATTTAAATTAATCTACCTGATTTTGCACTGAATTCTTAAACCGCTCATGTGAGGTCCCCCAAACAACATCTGTCTATGCCCTGTGCTCCTAAATACCACAGAGATACAAGGCTATAAGCCTAATACTCATGCAGGTATTAGGAGACCGAGCCTTGTACAACTAGCAGTGCTGCCACTGACATTTCTTTTCGGTCTTGGTAGAAAGCACTGCAAGAACCCTCCAGTTATCTTTAAGAGAATTGCCTGTGCAGTAAGAAATGAACAAATCAGTCATTCCAGACAAACTACAGGAATTTCCTGGAGCCAAAGGGGAATTAGAAGGCTTATGAGGAGCTGAAATATCTCAATATTTGTTAGGAAATTCTAGAATGCCTGTCCAAAAATGTCTGCTGGTTACATACCCATGCAAGACACATATGGCAGCCCCTCTTCTGACAGATAAATGGGACAAATTTCAGTTTGGAAATCTGAATTTCTTCAAGGAACTTTTGAGACTCTTCTGCTTTATATTGGCAGTGTTACTGCTAGAGCAATAGCAGGAAGGACAGTATAGAACATAATGAATAAAAAGTTGGAAAATCTTCAGAAAGATAAAATGTTGTAGGTTTGAAAGAATAGATTATGAACCCATGTTCTAAAAAATGTTCTTCATGTTCTCTTCTTTTTCCCTGTTTGAATCCAGAAGGTGAACAGGTTGATGTAATTCTGTAATCGTATCTATAATTCAGAAACTATTCACAATTATAATAATTAATTTTACATATAAGTTCACTGAGTTCTCCTAAATAACTTATGCTTTTCCAAAATAAATTCATATTTATTTGTCCCAATTAAAGTTAAACATACTTAAAGTTAACTTTGTGACAGCTGGCAGTGGGTCCAGATGCCAGCTGGGTATAGGCAGAGAGCATTGTTTTCCAGCCACTCTTCTACCTTCTGGATACACTCCTGCATCAGAGACTCCTCACAAACAGGAATAAAAGCCAGTTACTAATCTTAATCACACAACATACCTCCAGGGAAAATCCCCATAGAGGATCTGCAAGAAGTTATTGCTTCCATTTACAGAGAGTAGAACAGAGCAATGAATCTGTCTTGAAATTCTGGGCTTTGTTCCTTTGGGAAAGGGGAGCTGAGGATGAAAAGCTTGACATGAGTGAAATAAAGTATTTTGCGGCTTTTGCACGTATCAATTGAAGACAAGCAGCTTGGCTGACGTTTAAGTCGCCGATCCAACTAGCTTTGTTGAAAGACTTCTGCCTGCTGAATCTCAGCCTCTGGCCAATTTGAATCCTCTCAGTCTCAGGAAAGAGCGTTTTGTAGCTTCCTCTGGTTTGTGGAATAGCTACTCTGCTCAGCTAGTGTCATAGATGAGTGGAATGCACCTCACTCGAAAGAAGCAGCAATATGTTTTATTGAGGTAAAATAATAATTTGACAAAGTTCAGTAAATTTGATGGAATTTAAAAAGCTTTAACAGTAGTTTATCAAGGTTCAATAAGTCTGATGGCAGGGTTCACCTTACTAATTACTGCATGGAAGAAACATACAAAAGAAAATTGAATTAGAATTGAGTTAAAATGATTCACACAGAGACCAGAGCTGCAAAAGGTAAGGTAAAGGAAGACCCTTCCATTAAGTCACGAGGTTCATAGCAGACCACTTTGCTTTCTAAAGTCCTTATGGAGCCCAGGTGTGGTTAGGTCCAACCTTAGTCTCAGACTTGGACAATGAATGGTTTATTCCTAATGGAAGTACCTATACAGTGCTTATAATGCTAATGTTGAATAGGTACATGGATTAGTAATGTTTCGTTAGTATTAATTCAGCATGTTATTAGTCACTTACTGAGGATCTGTTGTGAGTAAGAGATCTCCACCTTGGCTAAAGAATCATTTCTTAGTTAACCTTGAGAGGCATCCTTGATCAAGGAAGAGTAACCTGGTATTCAGTTCAGCTGCAATTCAGGGAGAGCTCAAATTGAGCCCATCCTGAAGGTAATATAGAGTGAAGTAGTTGTCTGAAAGTCAATAGTATAGACAAGATAGGTGTCTTCATTTTAGCTTCAGTATCTTGTTCTGTTCTTTGGTTATCTTGCATTATTGAACAACATTTCTAAATATTTTTTTGAGGCACTTTCAATCCCCTATACATGAGCCAGGACCTTTACAGCTTGCAGGCTCACCACAGGGCATGAGACCTGTTGCTCCTCAGATAGACTGAACCAAAACATGGCTGCAGACCAGTGTACCTATCACAGCTAGTCTTCTGGCTGGCTGAAATGATTTTGTAGATTCTGAGATACTGAGAGATTTTCCACAACACAGATGTGAGCAAAGCACCTTGCTGTCAGCTGTGCCATTGAAAATGTCCCTGCAGATATGTGAAATGATTCTTCTACTGTCCTGCCCTCATCACCTGCCTTTCAGCTGGAGTCCTGCCAAAGCCTATAAAATGGATAAAGACATTAAAAGAATACAAAATCATTTAGAAAATTTTATTAATTTCTCTTTCTTTTCAGTTTGGTTTTGTTGTCTTCTTTCTTCTCTCTCTCTTTTTTTATTTTTTTCTTCTTCTTTTTTTTTTTTTCCTTTCTCTTTTTTTCTCCTCTTGGTCTGATTACAGTATGCAGTTGCTTTCTGTCAGCAAGATACATATGTAAAAAGGTTCGGGAGTTTATATTCTGAAGCTCTGTAGTCTCTTGGAATCCCAGCAAGGGCTGGTTTTTAATCCTTTAAATATCAGGATTTCATTAGATTTTTTTCCGCCTTCTAATTCTCAGTATGAATCACAACTGAGCTAAGCATTAGACTATTTAAACAGTAAAGAATTTGCACAGAGGAACTCCAGCTGTAGTGTAAATACTACTTAACAAGATTTTTTAAAAGACGTAGTCCTGGAAAAGTCATTATGTTATTTGTTTGCCAGAAACTATAGGAATAAGAAAAAAAATCCTTTGTGTGTCATTTATTATTGTCACTTTATAGGTCAGGGAATTATAAACAGCTTTAAGTATTTTGCAATAGCAACTTTTTACTGTAAGCTCTTCTTTTAAAAATGCAATATCTGGTTTTTAGCTGCTACCATTCTTCAATGCACACTTTCAGTCACTTCAGTTGAGTTGCCTACATTTTTTTACAATTATGAATGCCAAGAAGACTTTATAGCTGCATGTTAATGCTACCAGTTTTGCTTATTGTATGTATAAATCTTGTACCAACATTGCCACTGTCAGTCAGAAAATGTCATTTACAAGAATGGCTGCTAGATGTTTTACTTAATCTAATAGCTTCCAGTTCACATAAAGTTAGTTAAGAGTTCCTGCCATAACCTTTTGTGGCAAACTTGCATAAAACTCACATAAATCACGTAAATATACATTACTTCCCATCAACTTTAATTCCTTCTCCTGACATACAACCCATAGTAAATTTAGTATAACCTATTGATAGGCTTCATAGGAGTCTAAAGGCTTTTTTTCATAGGATTCAATACCCCAAAACTCCCTAAACACACACAGAAAAAGGCTTTGACTGTCCATCTCTTTTAAAGCTGACATCATCCTGTAGCCTTTCCTTTTCTATGCATATAACTTTTCTATGCAAAGGAATCAAACGACCAACTAACCTCCTCGAAATGCAACATGAGTTGCTTACTATACTTCTGAAATATTGCATCCACTGAGTCTTGACAAAACTAAGAAACAATTCTATATTCTTGTTTACCCAAAAAACTTGGTGAAAGACCAGACTTTAAAATGTATATTAAAACTTCAGTGGGATTACTTAGGTGGTGAGAAACACTCTTACTGGGTTTGCAGGTTCATCCTTGATCCTTACATTTTGAAAAAGATACCTTTGCATTTACATAGCACATGAAAACAGAACCAAGAGGCAAATACCCTGTATTCAAAATATACTAAAAAAACAATAATGTAGCTGTCCTGATACAACTGAAAATTACATGTAAAAGCATTTTCATCCAAGAAGTACAACCTTTTTGGCAAGGAAAAAATAATAATCCAAGAAATATATAAAATCACTATTAATTTTAATTTTCTTCATCATTGTGCTCTTAGAAGACAGGAATTACCTTTATCAAGGAAGGCCAAAGCAGATAAAGAAGTAACTAAGCACAAAAGCCTAAGAAAAACAGCCACTGTGAAGTAATCCTGATTGTCAAAAAGACTTTATCATATTTTTCTAGTATTTCACAGCTTAGGCCAAAAATACAATATGATATGTTTATAAAAACCCACAGTGGGAGTTCATACAATGTAGGAAATCAGAGAGCACTTAGGAAAAGAGGAAGGTTGATGACAGTTTTAAAAAACACCCAGAACTCTCCAGAATACGTTCAGAGTTTTCCAAGCATGATATCTTTACAGATTTATGTAAGGATAGCATGCTAATCCAAGGTTCATATCAGAACAAAGTCTTCTGTGCTTGTGTCATACGTGCTTCCCTTTCAGAATGTTTAATTACCTGGGCCAGTAGCTCAGTATGTGAGCCAGACTGACCAGGGAGATTAGATCCATATTCCACCCCCAACTGTTAATGTTTGGCTCTAGCTCAGCACCAGAAAAGGCATTCTTCATGTATCTACAAACAGACAGCTTCAAGCTCTTTTCCAAAGTAAGGATACTTTTAACCTAACCATCAGTCCTGTAAGTGCCCTTATCAAAGAAGTCCATATAGTGGACCTCACATTGTCATAAAAAATAGGAAAAAACCCAGGATTTACAAGAACATCTTGTTTGGGGTTATCTTTCTACCCTAATTTTCTCCCTGCTTCTCTCATGTACGTTTAGTCCTTCCCTTATTCTTTTTCACTCCAATTGCTTGCACCTACACCTCAGAAAAAGGGTCAGCTCCTGAGCAGTTAGTAAGCTGACTCATATAGATAACAAGCTCAACGCATTAAACAAGGAATTTGAATTTTTATGGGGCTAAACTGAACCACAAACCCAAACCAGGAGACATAATCAATCTAAACTCACATCTTTTGCAGGGAACATGGTGAAATAATCCCAGCCTGTGAAAAATGCTCTGTGCTTGAAGAGGAGGGGATAAAGGATTACAGCTTCACTGCCAGCTGAGCCTTCCCTCCTAATTCCAATTCTAAAGGTCCACATGTTTCTCTCCACTTCATCAAAACACAGTTATTAGGACATAAATACAAGGCACCTCTGAAAACCTTCCAGGCTATCTACTTGTTGTCTTCAATCCTTGCCAATAAGGGCTGAAGGAAGATGTAAAATTAATCTGCATAAAATACATATACATTTGATACATTGTTTTAAAGAGAGATAGAGGGGCCAGTAGACCAAATAAGAAGATAAATAATTAAAAATACATCAGAATAAATCCTATTTAGAAAGATTATTCTGTTTCTACTTACTTTTTTCTTTTTCTGGTGTTCAGAAGTCTGCAGAAACCAAAAGCTACATCAAGTCAGTTTTGATCATACAGCATGCTTAATTTGATTACTCTTACATGTCTCTGACATTATACACAGCTTAGGGAAATTTATTTTCAGTACAGCAGAACATTATTAATCCTATTAGCTACATGAAATTAATAAATGAAACAAAAAATAATCCCGTTATAGAATTTCTGGTTTGTTGGCCTGGTGATACAGCAACACAACTTCTATATCACAAAAGAAATGCCATACTGAGTACAAAAATCACTAAATGATGCATACCATGAACTGCCGCATCAAGTGAGATTTCAGAAAAGCTTGACCTGCCCCTCAAACCAAAGGAGCTGTAGTGTGTGGCAAAGAGAGTGAAAGTATATCTATAAGATGGCAAGAATATTTTCCAGAGCCATTGCTCCCAGCTGCAAGAGTAAGAATAAAGCATCTGTGATTACAAGCCTTTCCTCAGGTTCCCACTGGCTTATTGTTCAGATATTGATCCATGAAGTACAAAGACATATTGACTGGTGCTAAGGAAGGGATCCATCAAGCATAAATAAAAACTCTAAGTCCAAGCTAAATGTGCTTTGGGTCTCCATAGTCCCTTAATGCAATAGACATCTCTGGATATCAAATCAGATCAATTTATCCTAAAATAATTATCTAATATATGCCAGAATGAATATCCTTTGAGGGTGCCTGTTGATATTATAAAGGGCATGACTACCTTAGACTTTAGTGTTAAACTTTAAGACACCTAAAATTAGGTGACATAAATTCCACCCTAAATGCTTCCCTTTGTCATTGCATCTTTAGAGTTATCAGAATATTAAAAAAAAAACAAACCTCAGGTTTTTTGTAGTGTCAAAATACAGAGCTTTTCACTTCCAGTTATCAAACTGAATCTGGCCTGAGCCCAAACAGTATTATTCTGCAGTAGGCTGTAATGTAGGATCACATATATGTCATTCTTCCAGGCATAAAGACTAACACGTAGAAAACAGCAGAAGTGCTGTTTTTTGCTAACCTTAGGGTGATTCATAAAAGACTCATTAACATTCTCTTAAAGGAGGAATAAATCCTATTTTACAACAGACATGCCTCGAGTAGACCCCTCAAGCATGATAGCATGATATGACTGACAGGCTTAAGAAAGCCAAATGAATTTCACAGTTCTTAAGTACATTCTTTCTTCTTATGCTTTAAAGGAAAGTTAGGTTTTGTGGTTGGTTGTGGCACCAGGAATAAAGTAGGTGAGCACTTAAAAATGAACAGAACTGAAATGTGAACAATTTTACCACAGGATTTTTTTTCTGAATTACTTCTATCAACTCTCCGTTCAGCCCAAAGTTTAATTTGGCAGCACTCAAGGGTTCTAGTGAAGTTAGCACAGCTGATTACTTTCACGTCCAGTAATCCACAAGTATCTCAACATGTTGAAAGTCACGGAAATTTGCTGAAAACATGAACCCCATGGAATTCATAGCTTCCAAGACAGCTGTAACAAAATGTAAGCAGGGGCCCTGACCCTCAAATGCTCAGTTCATTAGATTTATTCAGGAGAATAAGTAGTTGAAGTATCAACCCTTTGGCTAAACACTCAATACACTAGCAGCTGGTGTGCTGTGACAGACATTCATTAAAAGCCTGTTCATCACAATTTTGCTCTTTCTCCTGCTATTTTCTTTATCTTTAACTGCTATTCTTCCTACATCTTTAGATGGGAACCCTTTAAGACTTGAATTGCCTTATTTCATTTATGTTACCTAAACACAACTATAAAGTGCTTGCTGACATGGGTCTTTAAACAACATGGCAATACAAGCTGTAAATAATTGTACGTCATGATGAGTGTGACAGTCATCATAATCTAGACTGTGATAAGGATTGTAATGGTCGCATAAAACATGATATTCCAGCAGAAGCTTCTTTCTCTTACCATCAACATTTAAGAAGGAGCAGTATCTTTAAAAAGTAAATTAAAGAGAAGTGTTAAAATCAGGCACACTCTTTACTGGTTTATGGTACATTCATTCAGCAGGTAATTCAATCCTGAATAGGGGTACTGGGCTACTCTATAAAATGGAAGTTATATGAGGTCTAATAATTTTTAACTGCTGGAGTCTGTATATCCAATTCCAGGAGAATGGGTTAAACCTCTTAACAACCCTGTCTAAAACATGAAGTGGGGGAGAGAAATTTTCTGATTTTGCAAGTTTACTGGCACATCTGTAACTAATAAGAACGGTCTCTGGTGTGGTTATGCCTGGCAATTAAGCATCTCCCAAACTACTCCTAGGAATGACTCAGGAGCAAGCATATGCTGAAGACCATTTTTAATATGCAGCCTGAACGTGACCACCCTGTTCTGGAAGGTAGGACAATTTAATAGTACAAATTACATCAAGCTGTGCTGCTGGCCTCAAAATCCTTTAAATGTTTAGCTTACCATTATAGCCTGTATGTCCAATGATGCAAAGGAGTCCAAATGTAATTAGAATTATATGTCCATGTGTAAGTATATACTATATCAAAATTCCATTGTGTTATTATTGCAATATTTTATATACTTTATAAAATTATACTTTACATAATTATACATTTTAGATTAACTTTATTATTATACTAAATTATAAAATTCAATAATCTAAGATATATCATTAAAATATTGTAAAACTATTATAAATATTATTATGTTACATCGTATTTGTTGTATTAAAATCACATAATAAGTGACATGATTAATGTTACAGTTTAGGGGAGAAGATCAGCTGTGTATATAAGCTCCATCTTTTATGGATTAATTTTCAGTCAGCTTCTGTTCAGCCAGATGACTATTTTTGCTGGGAAGTAAAATACCTCACCTCTGATGCAATGAGAATATGGAAATGCTTATCTTTAACAGATGGTGATCTCTTAAGTCCACTTTGTTGTGGTGGGCTGCTTCTGTACTGGGTCTTGAGCACTGATGAGCAGTTTCCTCAGTGTTGGTATTGAAGGTTGTGGATGACACCATGACAGAAGGAAGAACATACAAACCAGTGTAGTATTCAAAAAGGAAAAGGTATACAGAAAGCACATTGTGCAGAATTCTATGTTTAGCCCAGGTGGAAGCTCTTCAGGAAAGAATCTGGGGACTATAGACAATCAATCATAACCTGAATATGAAATTCATTTTGTGTAAAAAAATAGATGCATGGGTAGACATTCAACCAATCAGATGCATATTTGATACTTCCTCTCTGCTCAGTGCTCTTAAGACCACAGCAGAGCTGTTGTGTCCAGGTATCTGCTAGTTATTCTAGGTAGACACAAACCAGTGAAAATAAATCCTGTAAGGAGCAATGGGGTTAGAAAAAGTCTGAAAAGCATAACAAATAAGGAAAAAATTAAAGAACTGAAGTTATTTAGTCTAGAGTTTGAGAGGAGAAATTAAAATAGAATTCAAGTATCTGAAAGAATACTTCAGGGAGAGGAATCGTGAATCCATATCTGTGATGAATAGCACAAAGAATAGTAGTTTTTAAGTTGCAGTAAAGGACATTCAGGTAAGATATTAGGAGGAAAAAGACTGTTTAGTGGTAAGGATCATTTAATGCTGAACCACATGATCTGGGGAGGCTGTAGTATCTTCAGTAGTGGAAATTTTTAATAGCTGTGGCATATTGTTATGGGCATATTTACCAGCATGCCATTTGGATAAATGCAGATTGTCTCAAGAGAGTACAAGAACACAAAATGAGAATTCCAAAGTGAAGCTAGTTGTTTCTCAAATCAGCATATTTTGTTGAATTGTTGGAAAACATGCCTTTTTCTTGCCTAGTAAGTAGACTGTTTGCTTGTCATTCATAAATGCTGTGAACTTTCTCACCCTCCCAAAACCAGACCTGCTTGTGTAATTACAACTATCTAATAACACTTCCATTCTTAGTCAAGTCCATATTGCTCTGTGACAATATTAAATATGCAGTCAACATTCACATTATACTATTCATGTTTTGATGACATCAGAGCCTGAAAGGGAGTAGAATTTCTCCATGCATTTTTTAATTGTTGTAATGTGTCACACGGTTCATTTTTCAGTCCATACCAGCGCTGGTTTTTAATTTTAAACCAGCTATTTTTTTTCTGCCATTATTATGTAGTTAATATTTTATGGAACAGGTACATAATAAAAGCCAACAGGAGGCCATGCTCACCTGAGTTCTAGTTCCATTTTACCTGTAAAAAATGATGAAATTATTACATTATTGTACTCCTTAGAAAATTCAGTACTGAATCCTAAATCACACAACAGATATTTTTCAGAGTACTCAGTATTATAAACCATTAACATGTAAACTAAAGGGTACCTAATAAGTGGTATAAGTGTTATCTATCTTTGTCATGACCTACTTTTTCTTTTGAAAGTTTCTTTTGCAACTAATCGTTTTCCATCATAATTATTACTTTATTGGGGTTTATATCCTTATTTTGCCTTAGTTACATTTTTCCTGAAAGTTATAATTTCACAACAAGCCAATTCAAGGCACACTAATACAGAAATTTTGTGGTAATTAAGTGAATATATTTGCAAGATTTACTTGGAAGGCTATCAGGATTTCTAATTATGACCATCGTTTTGCCTGCTTGCTCTCATGCAGCCCTCCAGAAACCCAAAGAGAAACTCATCTTGACAGACCAAGGGGCAGATTTCACCTTCACATTCCGTAGTCCTGAAAGCAAATCAAAGTTTAATGAATGAGATGGAAAGATCATGTGGTCAGTCCCAAGGGCTGGAGGCAAAATTTTAAAGGTAGAATAGAAATAGAACTCAGGTGATCATGGTTTCTTGTTGATTTTTATTATATTCCTGTTCCATAAATTGTTTACAGATCTGCAACACTTCAATGGCATTAAAAATATCCCTGTGTTGTCATCTCTTCTTTCTAAATAGCTGAAGGAAAATAAAAAAACAGACCCCTTAGGAACCGATTGGTTTGTAAGAACATATTCTTGCTCACTTACAGGCTATTACCTAGTCTTATCCTCATTTCAATCACTACTTTGCTAATATCAAAGAGCCTTCTTATAAGTGAGAGGCTTCTTATCAGGAAATGAAATGGAAAAGGGGGTGTGCAGGGATAATCTTGTCTCCAGGAATGGATAAACCCATAGGTGAAGGTGTGCCTGGGAGTGCTCCTGGGCAATGGAAGAGGGTTGCCCGCACTGTGAACCTGTTCGGGCAGTCCCAGGCACATTTCTGGCCCAAGCTTAAAACAAGTTTCTCAAAGCTTTCCCACACCTATTTTGGGTATTAAAACATTCATTAACACAAGAGACTATTTTCAGCTGGTGGCTCAGGTACAGCCCCCTCTTTTGGATGTTAAGAAAAGCCAGCAGT
Organism: Coracopsis vasa; assembly: GCA_026283785.1. Taxonomy (NCBI): domain Eukaryota; kingdom Metazoa; phylum Chordata; class Aves; order Psittaciformes; family Psittacidae; genus Coracopsis; species Coracopsis vasa. Next base: position 13,211 of record JANHGB010039344.1, read on the forward strand.
ATAAGTGTTGGACACTCTGAGTCAGGTTGCCTTGCTGCCTGGAAAAGTTGCAATTTAATTTATTTATTTTAATTAGTTACTATAGATTTAGCTGGTGCATAATGGGCTTTATTGCTGAAAGGACGGTTTGTGACTTCTGCTTTTTTTTTCCCCGGAGTAAGATGCCTTAGATTTTAAAGGCATCATCAGTGTTTCGCAAGTATAGTTATAGCAAAGAATATTGACCATTTTTACTTTTTATACCCAAAATACTTTTTTCTTAATTTTATCTTTGATGGAAAATTAATTTTCTAGAGTGTTTATTTTTATTACTATGTCCAGATAATAAATTGTTGGAGTTTTTTTTATTAATCTCTAGAGAAGAGAAATTCTTAAGAAGCAATATTTCCAGGCGTGTTAGAAATAAAAGTTTCTTTAATAATATAGTATGCAGCATATAACAGCTATTCAGATAAATCTGTTAATAGCTCATGAACCAACTAGCGTAGTTTAATGTAAGAAAATATGAAATTTTGCTATTTGGATATCTAAGCATTGCCAAGTGCAACACTAAAATTAAAAGGCTTGTACAGAGTCAAGAAAACAAAAAGGGGTTGAGTGAATGTCTTATATCCTAAGATCCTAATTTCTTAGAGTTTCAAAAAGTTCAATTCCCTGAAGAAAAAATAAATATAAGCATTATAAAATGGAAGAGAACGTTTATGTGTATAAAATGTAAAATAATAACTGTGAATATGGAAGTGTTAGAAACACTTGACAAAATAAATAACTTTTGCATAATTCTTCATTCATATTTGAAGACTTATTTCATTATAAAAGAACCTCAGCTGAGTAGGAAGGTAATAACATCAGTGATAAAATAAACAGTGAAATACAGAGTAACTTATACAAACAGGGAGATAAAAAATATATAGTTGATAAAAAAATTAATATATTTATGAAAAATCCAATGATTAAGAATGTTAAATACAGGATGAGGTTATTTTTTAGATTTAGCAGAAAGAAACATTCTTAGGAATAGGAAAGATAGTTAAGGAAAATAATCACTCTTATTGCATAAGAGAGACTTCGAAATGTTTTATTCTATATTAGGTATATCCATATCATTTAGTGGCAAAAAAAATTGTTTTGATACTGTTGATGTCTATGTCTTTATGTGCACACATAGAGTTAAACTTTTTTTAGTTAACCTTGATAACTGGCATTTTAGTGTTTAGAAAATATAGGGGAATTATTTTTTTAATGAATATTTAGGGTGTCAAGAAATAATAGCTCAGTATGGGTTTCAAGGAAATGTCATCAAGCTGGATGAATTTATAAGCAATTAAAAGATGGAACCATAGTGAATGCCAATGATCATAGTGAGATGGAAACAGGAACTATCACATAAACACATCCTTGTCTTTTAATAGGAATCTAAGATTAAAGTACTTGTGTTAATATAAAATGTCTTACTTGTACATTCTATTTTTATAAAACAAAACAAGACAAAATCTGGAACTGTAACTAATCAATAAAACCCCTATAAAAAGTATATAAACCACAGATAGAATCATAGACTCAACTAAGTTGGAAAAGACCTTGAAGGCCATCAAATCCAACCATTACCCCAGCACTGCCAAGACGACCAATGAAGCATATCACTGAGGGCCTCATCTACATGTTTTTTGAACACTTGAAGGGTCGGTGATTTCACCACTTCCCTGGTGTTGTGGTTTAAGCCCAGCCTGTCACTCAGAAAACCACGCAGTCCACTCGCTCCCCCTTTCTCCTTCCTCTCCCCGCTCCCGGAGGGATTGGGAGGAGAATCTAAAGAATGTAACTCCCATGGGTTGAGGTAAGAGCAGTCCACTAACTAAGATACAACACAAACCACAAATCACTACTGCTACCACCAATAATAATAATGATAAGGGAAATAACAAGGGAAGAGAATACAACCACTCACCA
>JANHGB010039346.1:5756-19826 GCA_026283785.1 Coracopsis vasa
TTCCACCTATCAAATTGATGTCTTTCCAATTTAGAGACAAGGATGTCATGTGGGACAGTGTCTAACACTTTACACAAGGAACATACACTTCTAATGCCTGTCTAAATATATCTAGGATAAATGGTAGCAGCAGTGTTGCAATACAAAGACTAGAGAAAGAATAACAACATTTTGGAAAAAAGAAAAGCTCTGGCTTTAACATAAGAATTCCTTGTCAGGTAGGACATACAGTATTAGGCCGTATGGTACTGTGCTTTAGACTTGTGACCAGAACAGTGTTGATACCAATATTTTAGCTATTACCAAACAGTGCTTGCACAGCATCCAGGCCATCTAAGCTAAAAGGCAGCCTTATCCCCATCAAGACTTCAAAAAACCTTGAACAGTGAGTATCAATTATTGCAGGAGAGAAAAAGCTGACCTAGCAGTTGCTTCCACTGAAGAAAACATAGCAAAATACTGTTGGTAAAATTATGCTGTAAAAATTAAGTACCAGTACAGTTTACTTACCTTGCTTGAGTTTTTCTGTTTCCATTTAATAAAAATGTTTGTTAGCCATTTGGTTTACATTTCACAGCTGCTTGATATCCTTCATTGCAGAATGCATTTTTCACTGCAGTTTGCATCCTGTATCAATATCTGTATTAAGAATATGCATGATTCAAACACCTAAATGAGATAATTTTGTGTACTGCTGAAGACCAGATAATACTGTAATTACCAGTTTGAAAATAGTTTTTGTGACTGATCTCCAATCTCTTCAATCCTGGTATACCATGAAAGTGACCTTTATATGAAAGTTACCTTTCTATTAACATTCTCCCCTTCCCTGTCATATTGTTGAATTTCAACAGTCAGTCACTACCACAGAAGTGCATTTCCCATTATGACTTAAATTAAATGTGGTGTTATTTTACACCATGTCCACCTGATACAAAGAAACTGAATTTTCTGATACAATGATAAAATTAAGAAATATCACAGTACAGTAAAAGAAGCATTGCCATTCATAGCTTAAGAAAATGCAGCAAAGCAGCAAAAAATGGAAAACACGAGGGAAAGACATCTGGCAATTCCTTCCTAGATTTGTTGCAGGACACCCAAACTCAAAGAGTTTTGTCTGGTAACATTCATGTATCTCATGCATGTATTTATTTATGTGGATGACTACAGAATTTCCTCTTATGCAAAATGACTGTCACACCAAACAGGCAAAAAAGCATTCATTTCTGATCCAAGTTTGAAAGGCACCTTAATATAAAAGACTCAAGTATCAATTTGGAGGCCTGGAAGAAGACACATCAGCCAGAATTTAATAACAGCCATAGGAACTAACAAGGACTTTTCTATCCAACCTCCTCAAAAAATAGAAAGCAAGTACGGTACTTGATCACGAAGTCGTTCAGCTCAAGGTTTGTTCACAGTGTATGCAAAAAAGGCCAAAATTAACAGAAGGCCATGCCTATTTAATTGTCACAGCAATTTGGTGCCTAAGACAATTGCCTACTTTGCTTATGTCAGTCCTGGAAACTGTGATACAGTTATGCAAAAGGAAAAAAATCATTGGATATATCTAGCAAAGCTATTCTAGCAGACCTACATCTGCCAAGACCATATGACTGCTAGATGGAAAATCCTATTTAGAATGCTGAGTGTAATTCTGTCACACATGTTAATATTTCTTGAATTTATATTGACACAGATGAATTAAAGAAACTTGGCTTGGTTAACCACACCAAAGGCCAAGAGGGAATAGAACCATTCCCTGCAAATAAATCAGGATGCAAATACAAGGGAAAAAGAGATAATTCAGCTAAACAAAGAGGCTGGCAGAAGAGCAAGCTCTGAATAAATCAAGCCAGTGACTAGAAGAAAGCTCCCAATCATTGGTGGTGTGAGGCTCGAAACAGCTTCTCAATAGGCACAGTGGGACACAGGCCAACTAGTGCTGACAAGCCCAGTCATTTATTGAATTACAGGATGTGGCTCACTGTGCAACTTTTTTGTGTACTTGACAGATCAGGCCCGTCTTGTTCTCATCATATAAGATTTCATACAAGATGAGTTAATCTTTCTCTGAGATTTTTCATCTTTTTTCTTGTGTGGTGTACTGGTTTTTGCTGGGATACAGCTAATTCTCTTTATAGCACCTGCTATGGTGCTAAGCTTTGGATTTGTGACCAAAGGACAGAGATGTTTTAGCCATTGCTTACAGAGTATCAAGGCTTTTTTGCTTCTCACACTGCTTTGCCAGTGAGTAGGCTGGGGTGCACAAGAAGTTGACAGGAGACACACCGGGACAGCTGACCCCAACTGACAAAGGAATATCCTGCAACATGTGGACATTGTGCTCAGCAATAGAAGTTGGAGGAAAAAGGAAGGGAGGGATATACAGAGTTATGGTGTTTATCTTCCCAAGTAACCATTACATGTGATGGAGCCCTGCTGTCCTGGAAGTAGCTAAATGCCTGCCTGCCAATGGAAACTAAGGGATGAATTCCTTAGTTTGCTCCTCTTGCACATACAGCTTTTGCTTTCCCTATTAAAGTGTCTTTATCACCTCCCTTTAGCTTTCCAATTCTCTCCCCTCTCGCACTGGGCAGGGAGTGTGCAAATGGCTATGCAATGCTTAGCTGCCTGCTGGGTTTTATCTAGAACATCCAGTCAGTCACTCACTCTTTATTGTATATTTCTGAGTATTGTACTGTAGGGCTGGCTTAGGAAGGAAAGGGAAAAAAAAACAACACAAAACCCAACAAGAAAACAGTAAAGCATGCTTCCCACTAATCATTCCACAAGGCTTTAACTTCCACCATTGTCATAAAGAAATTTTTGAGATCTGGTATCACTATGGTATTTCAATGGCTTGACACTGCAGAGATTCCCATTTCACTCAATTAAAGCTCCTTGTATTTGCTGTGTAGAACAATGTCCCCGACTACTTGTACCTTTGAGTAAACTACCAGGAAGCTGTAGGGAATGCAGCAGCAGACCCTTGCTCGTTAAGAGAAATTTCCACAGAGCACTAACAAGCTTTATAAAGAACAGCATCCACCAGCTTCCCTCTTTGGAGACTCTGGCAGAGAAAGTGCCCAGAAAAGGCCAAGGTGTTTTTTCCTATTACAGCTATTTTAGCTGTGTGGATTTACCTTTTGTGACTATTTACTGAATAAAAGACCACCTCCCTGGTGCCTCAGGTAAAACCCATCTATGCATTCTCCTTCTACCCTGAGCTATTGCTCCAGCTGGCCTATCATGCATGCTCTACATAACATGATAAAACAGGTTTTAACTCAGGAGACCAACAGGAAGAGGAAACGTAATTTTTCATTGATATTACAAATCCCAAATGGAAAGTAATAGCCAAAACTACTCATTTGCAGTGGTTTAGTCCATATTTCTTCTGAGCCCAACTTGAAAAATGGTTCTGTTTATTTTATCTTATCACATTAGCCAGGTATTACTTTTTGCTCATAACCATTCAAACATGTTTGGCATTTAACGTATACTATTTTGGAAAAGATTCTAATCTGTTAAATAAGTTTTAGGCTTATCTGACAAGGCATTTTTCTTGCTTACTGGTATCTGCAGATGGTGTGATAAAAGACAAAAAAAAAGTCAGCATCTCTCCTTTCCCTACAAGCAGCTCCCACTCCACTAATCTTAGCATTTACAAGGAAGGATGTCAGAGACCTGGCATAAGGGGGTTTGGACTCTAAATTACCAATTTTTTCTTAATGCTTTTAGGTACTTTTATTTTTAAGTTATCTTGCAAGTATACTGGGAAGTGAGCAGCGGAACTGTAAATTACAGTTCCAATTAGTTTCTTAGAAGAGAGAGGCTCTTCCTTTAAAGAGGAAGACAAAAAAATAAGAACGAAACAAACGAAAAAAGCCCAGGGATATTGTGACCACCTTAGGCAGCAGGCAGCCCCAACACTTTTAGCAATTAGGCTTGTCAAAATTCCTTCTCACAAACCCCTGCTGCTTTAGCAACAACAAGTGCCAGCAGGCAGCTGTGTTCCCAGAGACTGCAAACATAAACCCAGCGGAAGACAGCTTGGTAGTTCTTTGTAGGAGATGAAGGAAGCCAGACAGACATACTCCCTAATAAACTTCTGTGAACCAAGAGCTGCAAGGAGCTTAAGCCTTTATGGTTTTATTTGCATAATGACCAGCATAAGTTCTCATTTCACAAAATGAAATGGACTTTCCTGCAGGCAGCAACCACAGTCTGCATCAATTATCCCATCACTTAAGCTGCCCAGTCAGCTTAAAATCATCACTCCTTCAGAAAAGAAATGCCTTATGTCAGGAAATGTCAGAAGCATGGGAGAATTCAGCAGTAGAGCATATGGACTTGCTATTGGTTAGCTGGAGATTTTCTGAGGTGTGAATCAAATTGGTGAGGTTCTTCAGGAATTAGATGTTAAACCATTAAAAGCCCACCTGAGTTCTATTCAGTATCTTATTTAACTATCCCAAAGCACAAGTAGCTTAAGCCAAGCATCTCCAACTAAACTAAGAATATGGACACAGAAATAGATGCAGCCAGTATATTAGCCTAGAACATCAGCTATTTGCCAGCAGTTGCTTGTAACCATACTTTGAGCTTAGTAAAAATACAATATAGTGGGTGTTTTTGTTTGTTTGTTTTTAACTTGAATTATGATTCTCTTTGCTCATGAAAAAGCAAGAACACACCTATGCAATTCAGCCCTACGTGTACCTGCACTAAGACACAAGTAGGACACAGTCTAGTTATTCCTCCTTCCCACTCTGAGCCCAAGATTCACCACTTCATTCAGTGCAGAGGGTGAAGCAAGCTTTGTGCATGAGCCACGCTTGCTGCAAAACCAGCTCTTTTCATTTTTATTTTTTCCCCAAAAAATAAGCCCTCAGGGTCCTGATATTCTTCATTCTTATTCTATACAGAAAGTGAAATTTCTTTGCCAATTTTTGCTTTGCAAGCAGAAATATATCATGGTGAATTCACTGCTTCAGTCCTTTTGTTACAGAGCTCCATAGTCAAGTATGATATATTATTCAGATTTCTATTTTTCATGTTAATGCCACTGACACTCATTACTTCATGGCAATAATTACATGAACCACCACTTGATTCCAAGAAGCTGACAGAAAACAGGAAGATACTCTAGGAAAATATATTACACTATTTGGACACATGGTGAGACACATGGACACATGGACAAAGTATATTGACTTAGAGTATTCAGAAGTCATCCTGAGGTAGGAATGTAACTGCTTTAATTTCCTGTATCAAAGCCTAATATATATGATTCAAACCTGGGTGCCTTTTTCCCTTCTCAAGGCCTCCCAGTTTAGTCCTCCTAAACAGGCAGGAAACACAGATTAGAAGAGAAAAATCTATCCACTAATAAAAGCATCACCTCTTGAGAAAGTGGCTGTAGAGCTATGCTCCGGTCAGAGGAGTTTCTCTTTGGTATTAGTGGATTATGAAACTGCAATTCAAACCTTAAGAGATGCCACAGAGCCTCCAGCATCAGTCTGGCAGACGGAGAAAAGAGGAGAGAGGAAAGACTCAAGCGACACTAGGTCCAGACCCACAGGATGTCACCAAACATTCAGAATTTCAGAAAAGATAACAATGCCTAGATCCTGATCTGAGTCTTAAAGTGCATCACAACTATGAACGGTGAACAATAAATATGAGCTAAGCCCAGACAGCTTTGCACCTATCTTAATTTTGCCCCCATAAGGGCTCATTTTACTGCAATTTGCAGATGAAGCCTGCCACCAAATTCTAGTCACAAATTCTACTGGTTGAGACAACAGTCACAACATATAAATTTATCGTGTTCCATGTATTTGCTGGAAATAAACCTGAGGATTTCAAGACTTCTTTCTGCCCATCATGTTCTCTATCCTCTGAGTATACTGGTACCAAAATGGATTTTGGTACCCTTGACCCTTCTATTCCTCAGGCTCCTTTAATTCTATTCTCTGCAATTAGAATTTGACAGAAGTAAAACAGCTGCAGTACAGTGGACTCTCAAAACAAGCATCGTGGGTGCCTTCTCGCATGCAGCATTATCCCACATGATGTCTGATAAAAGTGCAGTATAACCTTCTTGCAGTTTAAGCAGTATGATTTTCAACATACTAAGCATGTCTGAAATCACTGTTTTTTCCCCAAGGGGTGAAGGGTGCATTGCTTTCTTTTCTTCTAAATCTACCATCCTCAGCTGCTGCAGTTCTACTAACCTTGGAGCAGCAAGGGTGTTAATTGTTCCACCTGGTATAGGGCACAACTGTTGCTAAGATTTCCATTTGGCATCAAGAAATCACAGAAAATCTTGATTTATTTCTCATGAATCACACTGCAACAGCCAGTGAATGGCTATCACATATTCTTGGGATGGAGGGGAAGAATGCTTCATGACAAAATGGAGTTTACAGAGTGCATCAGCTGTGAGGTATGTCATAAATACATGAGACAGCAATGAAATGCTGCAATTTAAGGGACTTCCTTCAGACTGCAGGAAGAATGTAAAGGCTGTGGCCAAACAAAGCAACTTATTTACCTATAGCAAAGACTAGTTGTTCCATTAGGATGGAAAGGAGCTCACAGTTACTTCAAGATGGAGAGCTCGAAGCAAAGTCTGCTTTATGTTCAAGCAGCAAAAGCAAATCCAGATAGAACAAGATAGGCCAAGTATGTCCAGCGTTGTACTAGTCTTGGAAAACCACCCTATGCTTAACTTGGAAAAAAAACAAAACAGCCTTCTGAAAATGATAGGTAGGTAATTAACCAGAGAGTCATACCAACTTGCTTCGTCTATTCATGGCACTTACACAGATCAGCCTACGAAAACTGAATAGAAACATAAAATCTCAACTAAAGGGAATTCAAGTTTCTAAAGTATCTTTCTGGATATTCAAGAGTGAGTCCTATGCCTTTCCTTTGATTTCAGAATGCATTTTTTTTGATTGATACCACAAAATGAAGGGTTTTTTACATCTTCCCAGAAGTACTGAGAAAGAACATTATTTTCCTGTTTATAAGCTGAAAGTAATTTCTCCAAGGGAAGTTACTTACAGGGAGTCTGGCACTTAAATGAAGAGTAAATATATTAGTTCTTACAAAAAAAAAAAATCACTATAATTGCAATTCATTCTCCCCTGAAGTATCTAAACATGATAAAGAATAATAATACAGGATCGTGCTGTAGAAGCACTACGATCACAGTTTTCAAGTACAATAGATTTGCCCACTGGGAAGCATCCATTAAGGCAGCTTTAATGATCTAAATGTCACTGTAGAGCAAAGAAACTCCAGGAAGGTTATTGTATTATGCCTGGAACAGTCACATCTATACCTGCAATATTTAAAAAAAAAAATACAAAGAGGGGATAGGTTCAGCCAAATAGAAAGGAGCAGTGCTCTATAATGAAATAAAGTATTATTTGCTCAGCAGGCTCCCTTGCATGGTTTGGTTTGGTTTGGTTTTTGGTTGGTTTTTCTTTTCTGTTACAGTGTTTTTTTAAAGATGAGCTTGTGCTGCTGAACAACAAATTTGCACAGTAAGTCCTGAGTGCTGTCTTTCCTCTGTGAGGATCTATAAGCGATGCATGTCACCATGTACTACCAATGCTGAACTACCAGTGCTGCACAGTTCAGGTAAGATGATTTTACCTTATTTTAGGAATAGAGATACCACGTGGATTGTTTAACACTGAATTCTTTTTGGAAGTAATAGAAACATGCACAACGTAACAAAGTTTGGTATCAGAAAATAAAAAGTACGTGGAAATTAACAGCAGGGAAGTACTGTGATTTAAGTAATATAAAAATATTTTATTGTATTCTACAATATATAGCATAAAATCACTAATATGAAAATTTCTTTCAAATTGTTGATATCGACTGGATCAATGCCTCATTGTCCCTTAAGTGATGTGTAGATCTTGCCATACATTCCTAAGAGTATAATTTTCCACAGAGCTATCCCAGAGCTCTGAACTGATACCCATTTAGTACTACAAATGAGTTGTGTGTCCCTCCCAATTCACTAGCTTAAAAATTCAATTTACTTTTTACCTAGGCATCAGTAGGGACAAAACAAGAAATGTCTCCTCATTTTAAAAAGCTATTATAGATTACAGACATTCAAATGCAAGAGATAGATATCTAACTTTTTCCCCTGTAAATCTATTCTGCAATACGTTGCGAAAGCTGGAAGAAACCATGAATAATATTGCAAAATCAGTTATCAAAACTACACTGAAGAAATTGAAACAATTAAGCAGAAACCGTTACATTCTAATCCATGAGGGAATTTCTCATTTTTCTTAATTTTAACATGAAGTAGAGGACAAAAATTTGAGTTCACTTAAATTTTCTGTTGATTTTTTTAAAATCTAAATATTCTTAAAATGAATTCACTAGAAAAATATACACATATCCAGCTATGAAAAGAGGTGTCCTACATTACAAATACAGGTTTTGAGCATGTACTCTGTGCAGCTAGTCAGAACAAGTCTTGTGATTGACCAAATTCCCAGGTGAACTGAAGCCACACAGGTTGTTTAAACCTTCCATTTTTTCTGGTCAAGAATACTTTTCCTAATCAAAACGCCAGAAATAAGAAAATCTATATGGTTTTAAAGGAATTTACAGGCAATTTGTCTTGCTGATTACAGTTCTGCCAGTCTGCAATGCAATTTAAGAGTGTAAATTTAGACAGTGTTCCAACTACTTAATAGAACTATGACAGGTAGTGAATAAATTAGGATGATCATTGGTTAGGTTTCACTAAAAAAGCTAAGCTTATTAAGTTTAAATTTTCATATCTAAACCCATTATCCTATCATTAAGCATCGAATACCTTCATGTGATTTTATCTCATGCCAAAATTCTAGATAATTCCAGCAAGTGCCTCTGCCACGTGTAATCCACAACAAAATTTAACATCAGCAAAGAAGAATTATATTAATTTCTAAAATGGACTTAGATAAGATTTCTGACATACTGCAAGTTATTGGGCTCTTTTGGGAGGGTGAGGAGGGGGCACCTTGTCTGAGAAATTCTAAGTAGGTCATGAGTGACATGGGCTAAAACTGGACATTAGTCCTAAGAAAGTGGCTTGTTTTACACAGTTGAACACGAATATAGTTCATGTTGTCTTTTTCTCTTTCCTACTTTATTTTAAGGCAACTCCTCACTTTAGCTGCATTTCTTCCAGCAAAAACTGTGAAAGAAATGATTTTAAGACTGGAACACATAAAAATGACATGAATTTCCCTACAGTTCTTCTCAATAGTGGAAAAAATACACACCAGGGAACTGCATCAATTTAACATGCTTAGATCAGCATAAGTGAATTATATTGATTTAATTTAATTCTCTAACAAGCTAAATTAAGGAACTCTAATTCAGGAGAACCAGAGTTGTACCAATTCAACAAAGTCAATTTAGAAGGAGATTTAGTAAAAGTCAATGCAGTTTGTGTATGCATGTAGAAAAAATATATGGGAAAGAGTATGCTGGATAGCTTTAGATAATGGTATCATGTATTTCCTTTCCAACAAGGAATGCAGCACCCATTCTAGGAGTTCAAAGTTTAAATAGGAAGTTCTACAAAGTAATCCCTATGAATTCATCTTTTACCATATCATAAAATGCAAGCGTGTGTGTGAGGGAGAATTGTTGGGTGTATAAGACAAATATTTCTGGCTGTGAAATACAGCCATTAATTACAATTACAATTACAGATTGTTAATATCACTCTAAGGTTTGAACACAAAGTATCAAAATATCATGTTTAGTGTGAAAAAGATATAGAAAAACTAAATGGCATGTCTATAATGAAACACCACAATAAATAAAAATAAGAAATAAAAAAAAAATACAACTGTGGTCTGTCCTCCTCTATAAAAATCCAAATGCACCCCCTTCACAGAGAAAATTAGTTCCACTAATTTTGCTATTTCCCTGCTAACCTAAAGAGAAAACAAGTGAAATATGTGCTAATTTAAATCTGATTATAAATGCCACAAATGTACCTTCCAGTTTCCATCTGTAACATTGGACAAACATGTTTGAGGAAGCAATTATTAGCCCATTCTTCAAAATATGCTTTAGAAGTTTAGAGGAAAGACTTGATGGTTTGTATTTTCCTCAAGAAGTTTTTTCTATTGTTTTCTATGAAATGAACTCGTACAATTATCACACTGAACAGAAGAATAAGAGTCTGTCTTTCTGGAAAATCTTTACACAGGATTTAAGTCCAGATTTTCAGTGTTTTAATAGAAAACAAATTTATTCGCCTACTAAAATGATGCAGAAAAGAGAGCTGGAACATAATGAAAAAAAAAGAAAATCACAAGCTTTCAGAACAACTTGTCTGATTCTGTATTTCTAAAGAACAGGTTGTGCATCTACAGATGTTCAGTGTAGTGCTGCATTTCAGGTATGTATGCAAATTGTGACTTTAAATTTACAAAATATTTCTGCATTTTTGAATTCTTTCAAAACTTTACTTAGTTTTAGGAGTGTTAGGAGTAGGCATGCACCTTCCAGCATCTTCTAAGAAAGTTCTAATTGCACGATTCAGACCAGGAATATATGTGTTAAAAGAAGCCATGATATGCTTTTTTAAAGCCCTAAAACTTTATTAGTGTTTTGAGGGATGCTTGACAAGCATTAAAGCAGAATTTGGCTTTAAAAATAATTTAAGAAACCTACACGCAGAAATACGCTTATCACAATGCTCACCAGCAAGTCATTTAAATTCAGTGATGCTATTTAAATTCTGAAAATGTGAAAGCTCCAAGTCCCCATATTCCCATCCATCCCCGCAGTATCCACTTCTTACCAAGACAAAGGACAACATTTCTGATCACAGAAAACTGACACTCCGTGACAGATTACATGCCACAAATAGTAGTGGTACTTCTTTGAGTTTACTGACTTGCTGAACACTTAGAATATGCTTAAGCATTTTACTGTCCTGGGATATGCAGACAATTGTATTAACCATATTAAACTTACATAAAGCCTCAAAAAATATAGGATTTATATTGACACTTCTGTGATTAACAGTCTTAAATAGAAAGAAGTAATAACTCAGATGTGCCCTGCTCATCACCACATTTCAGAGAAGGTATTCCCCAACATAAACAACTTATAAAATGGTCTCTGACTATATCATTGCTTTTGGGTTATGACAGGGTTGAATGATTTACCTTCTTGGTTTGTCTGGGGGAGGAATAGGAGTTGATTGCAAGCAGTGCTCTTCTGTTAGGGATGTATTTGCTTTCCTTTATTATTGCATATAGAAGAGAAACCTCCTATACTCCTATTTATAGTAAGCAGAACATAGATCACTACAAATTCAAAATGGGTTGCACATGACTGAATGTCCAATCTCCAAACTCTTGCTTATGAAAGTAACCCAATAATTTTGAAAATATTACAGGCCTACAGTAATGCATTCAGTGAACAGCAGTATATCAAGACTTCTCAAACCATACACAGGGGGAGCAATCTCCAAAACAGTTCAGAACATAATTCCCTGAAGGCAGTGTAACTACTGCGTTTCATGTAATTTTCCTACCTCCATTTTGAAAGTGTTTTTAGCTGTAAGTAACTAAACAAAAAAACCTCAAATGCCAGTAGCAATTCGGCTGGCTAATTCACCCTCATTTTTCCATTCTGCGATTTATCTGATTTATTCACCATTACATACCAGAAACTTTCACAGAAAAAACACTTTTATTTATATCTTTCTGTGACAGTGTACTGCTATTACAAATTTTCATTATAGCAGTACATACTATATTTCGGGCTATCGTTACCTCATACTTTAAAAAGCAGAAACAGCATAGGGGCAGATTTAAAAAGCAGTTAAGCGCTTAATGATGCAATAGGTTTGTAGTAATATTTTGAGAGAAGCCTACAAGTTTAACCTACCATTGAATACAATAAAAGCCAAGATCTGAGGTGTTATCAAAAAGTTTAAATATTTAGTTAAATCATCACAGGCTTGAATATCTTTAAATTTCTTGCCCTTAATAATTTTTATTGTCTTTTCCACAATACTGTCAGGACTTTTAAGATGCAAGCCACCAAGTCATGAAGTTATATACCAGACATCTACTTCAGATACTTGAATTTAACAGCATTCATATTGACATTTTCCAATGACTGTATCTTTCCTATCCCACATCTTGTGTGTTTTCATCTGGGAGGTAGGGGTATGTATGGTGAGTTAATTTTTTTCTATTGTATCTCTCTTCAGTGAACCTCAGAGCTTTGAGTTGTCTGAAAAAGGAGGAAGATCACAATCTAAGAACAAGAAAAGAACATTCAATGCTATGTGCCTTGTCACACAATGGATTTGCTAGTGTCATTTCTGCATTCTGGAATTCTCTCAAGTATTCTTTCTTTTCTCTATGTCTTAACTCAACAAATGGGTATCATTACCGTCGAAGTAGCTCAGCAAGGACAAATCACACTTCTGAAAAGAGATATTTGTACAGTGATACTCTTCTGTGCAGTTTCCTGATCACAGAAAAACCACCCAATCATTATCCACTCTCACAGAACAGTGAGAGGCTGCCATCATTCAGTCTGATTTTTCAACCCCTTCCCCCAAACATCAAAATCACTGCCCCTCCAACAACAACAAACAACTAAAACCTCACATCCTAACCCCAAAACCAACCAAACAAAATCTATTCGAACTCAAGGGTGCTATCCAATTTATCTGCTTTTAAATTCTTGCAATTTATTTTTTGTACTGGAACTCAGTGGATGAAAGGACGTTAAATAAATCTCAAATGCCTTTTTTAAACGCTTTCTGCCACTGAAGTGATGCTCAGCACGATTTGTTTAAAAGTCTTTGTAAAGCCTATCCTTTTCTCTGCTGGCTTTATTTATTTATTTATTCATTTCTCAAAAGGACATTTCTTCTTAAAAAGTGATTATGCTTTGTAAGAAATGCTTTGTACTTAATGCCTTTTGCTCAGCTCCAGCAGTGTGAGAGCACTGTGAAAGATATATTGACAGCATCTTCCAGGTCACCCTGACTCTGAGATAATGTATAAATCTAGAAATTGTATGTGCTTCCACTGTGAACATCAGAACCCAGAAATGGCTACAAAAATTTGGCAGCCATTAATGTAAACTGGTAATTATGTGCACAATTATCTGACACCCTTGCATAAATACAGGGCTTTGCACATGCAAGCGATTTTTGTGAAGCACACTGATTTTATCACCATCCGAAACAATGTTATTTTCCTTACCACATTCTTTCCATTCACCAAGCAACAGAAGACCCAACTTAAGGCACAGATGAAAAATAAAAGAATGTATTTATTATAAATTCCATAACATACTTTTCAATTCAGCATTTACTCAACATTTTAGTTTGAAAGAAGATGCAAGACAGCAGCTTAGGAGTTTGTAAAGGATCTTCATGAAATTATTTGCTGTCCAGTCTACAAAAACTTTGCAGCTCAAGAATGACTTAATATTATGCAGCGTCAACAATCCTTCTGTGACCTTGTCAATGCTTGCCTTTATTTAAAAGATAATTCTATCTACGAACTCCTCTGGCACATATTCTGTATACAACCTTACATTGCCTTGATTTTCTCAGTCTGCAACAGGTAGTTGGAACCTAGAGAAGATTTTTGCTTTCATGAGACCTCACTTGGAATACTGTGTGCAGTTCTGCTGTCCTCAACATAAGAAGGACATGGAGCTGTTGAAGCAAGTCCAGAGAAGTGCCACTAGGACTTCCCATATGAAAACAGGCTGAGAAAGCTGGGGCTCTTCAGCCTGGAAAAGAGAAGGCTGCTTGGAGACCTCATAGCAGCCTTCCAGTATCTGAAGGGGGCCTATAAGGATGCTGGGAAGGGACTCTTCATTAGGAACTGTAGTGATAGGACAAGGGGTAACGGGTTAAAACTTAAACAGGGCAAGTTTAGGTTAGAACGGAAGAAGTTCTTTACTGTGAGGGTGGTGAGGCACTGGAATGGGTTGCCCAAGGAAATTGTGAATGCTCCATCCCTGGCAGTG
>JANHGB010039353.1:0-35843 GCA_026283785.1 Coracopsis vasa
ATTCACTGTTTCCTCACTTTGTCATTATTTGATTGCAAGATCTCTTTTCTATTTGGCTTGTTTCCTTTAGCTTTGAGGAACTCCCTTGTCAGCGGGTAGCAGTGTATCCCTCCCTCCCCTCCTGCCCTGCCGGTTTATTCACTTCATGAAAGTACCTTTGCTGCCTTCTGTCCTACCTATTGCACAAACTTTGGTGCCCAGTTCCTGCTAAACCAGGACCAATGTCCTGGAGGTTTTCATAGAGACAGCATGTAAGCACTATTTTGCCCTTGTCAAAGTAAGTTCAGCCCAACTTCACTGAAGATCCACACTTACTGCACAGGTCCTGGTAGCTCTGATTAGCTCCTCTGTCAGGTAAACCTTGGCCTGCTGTGAAGCAGCTGCTGTTGGGTTGCCATGAGGGTGTCATGGGTTGTGTAGAGCCCTGCAGCACCATCAGCAGCTTTCTGGGAATTGTAGTATACAGCAGCCCCTCTCTGATGCCTGTTGTCAGCAAACATAGCCCTTTTGGATCAGGTGAGCAGACAGATGCCACAAACCCAGCCTGTGTGTGCAATGTCTGCTAAACAAACTGCTTTCGTCAGAGGCATTTTGCAACTAAGCTATAAGTGTCTTGTTTAAAAAAGAGTGTCTAGAGCTGAAAAGATTTGCCTAGTCAGCAGCCCTCCAGTTCTGTTGCCTATCTCAATACCTTTTACTGTTCCTGTATTTCCAACCAAGTATCATTCACTTTCCTGCCAGCAGCATTCCTTAACATCCCTGGGTTTTCTTCTCCCATGCAGCCCTGTGCAAATATTCAACTCAGACCTTGGCCAAACTTGCAGTTTCTTTTACTGGACACACAGCTGTAAAAGTTTGAGATAGGTTTCTTAATACTTTGAATTATAAAAGTGTCTCCAGGCTTCTGCTGTTGTAGAGCACCATTGTGGCAAGTTTGTAAGTGAATATATACCTTGCAAAAAATCTACACTAAAAAAGCTTTTGCTGTTATGACTATACTTTCCTGTGATTGCTTGAGTTAGTTGTACTAGGAATCCATCCCCCCACCTGCCACAGTGCATTTGTTGCTGGAACAGACATTTTGCTGCTTGCTTAGGTGGGTCTGTAAAAGTCTTTTAATGGTGTAACTGTCTTAGCTCTATGGCTTTGGTCTGAGCTTAGGCAGTGTTCACACCTCTTCTTCTAGCCATGTGTCTGTGGGGAGAAGGCAACTATCTACAGTCTCTCTCCAGCTGCTTGTCACTTGTGTATTTGACCTGCTGGTCTTGCAGCTTCTCTTAGACTGTTCAGGGAACAATTGCAAGAACAGCAAATCCATTGGATTCAGCAGGGCTAGTTTAGTAGTGAACTGATGAGCCAATCACGGGAGGCTTGGAGTGATAACCCCTTGAGTTGCTACAAATACAGAAGTGGATGTCTGAGCTCAGCCCAATGCAGAACAAAAAATTCCTAGTGCAGAGCTGGTAATAAATGAAGGCCTCGGCTCAAATAATTCACTCTAAAAGACAGTAACAGTGATGGGGGTGTGAAACAAGCTACTGATTACATTTGTGGCTCCTAAACGTCTTTTTTTTTAATCTGAGACACGATATAGAAGTGGGTTTCAGATCTCGGCTCTGTATCATGTACTAGGTGGACGAGGGCATTTCTAGTACATTAGATCACATGGCTACAGCTGTGGTGATGCCTTCCAACTTTAGGCAGGAGTCAGAACCTCATAATTCACTCAAATATTCATGGTTTTAGCGATCTGCAAAATTGAACACTTTGGTGATTTGCAAAGTATATGCACTTTATAGAAGTAGCTCCTTTGAGCTAGTCAGCTGTGCTGTTACATCTGATCACCAAGTAACAGCAGTGAGTGAAGCACCTCTGATTTTCAGAACAGAATAATTTAGTTTGCTTAACTAGTGTGGTGTACTTTCTGGCTGTGGTTATATTCCTTCCATTTTCAGAGGATGCGTGACAGTTCCTGGTTCCTGCATCATGCTCTGTATGTTGGCAGAGCTGTATGTGAAGGCTGCAAGCCCTGTTTAAAATATGAGGTGGTCAGCTACCAGTGACTGCAGCAGTGCCCTTGGAAAAGTCACCCGTCCAACTAATCTCCAAAATTCTGGGAAAAGGGGATCAAATCCTGGACCATAATCACAGAATTTAATTTTGTGCAAGCTTTTGTCATATAGAATTAGAAACCCTCAAGTTTCCCTTATTTCAGGGAACAGAAAAGAAAGTGTTAGTCAATTTTCTTTCTCCAGGGCAGAACATTCTGACTCTTACAATGTATATTGATGCTTGCCCTGTCTTTTATGAGCATGCTCTATGCTATAGATAACAATATTATGCTCTGCGTGTTCTAGGTTTTTTGATACTCTCGTAGTCTGCAGATGGGCAGATGGAGTGCTGCTTTTTGCTTGCTGAATAGAGTTTTCATGAGCAACAACAACTTCACTTTGCTCCTTGCTACATTCTGAAATTATCACTTAAACTCAGCAGACTTTCTGAGTCAGCCTCAGGAGGAGAAAGTACTGTTCCTTCTGCTGAGAGCCCCAGAATGAAAGCTTTAGATTTAATAATCACTGTTTTTCTTTTCTATTTACTGTGTGATATTGACAGCTTAAAGATTAAATTCACATTTACACTCAATTCACATTTTAGGCTTTTCTTCTAAATAATGAGGCACAGAACCTTTGCATTTAGTTTTACATGAAAGTTGAGATTCTTATGTTATAAGGACCTGGGACTTTAAGAAAACAGAAACTTGTTTCAAGACTTGCAATAAAACTGTGAATTTATGCTGAGTTTCAACTTAGAATATTATTTTTTGCAACTGTATAAAGTGGAAACTGATTTTAGGTGGTTCTTTGCATTCTGCAAGAGTTCTGCAAGGGAGCACCTCAGTGCTCCGAGTAAGACTTTCAAGTTACGGATCAGTTATTCAAGTACACCACAAGCTAATGCAAATCTCCATTAAGTATTTCTGGTGATGGGTGAAGAGAAAGAAACTGTGAACAGAGAGTTAAACGGTTATAGACCAGAAAATATCAAAAGGATCCAGCTTCTGTCTCTGATCTGTGATGCCAACAGTGATTATTTCTTAAATTTCTGCCATTTAGTTTGTAGGGGCAATCCCTGAAAAGTTCTGTAGAGCTACCTATCCTTAATGGGTTCCTTAAATGTCTTTATTGACACTTTAACTTAAAAAGAAGCCCCAGACAAATAGTTGTTAGGCTAGTGGGATTATTGTCTGCTTTAGTGGCTCCTTTTTCCTGAATTATTTGCATCATCCTTCATTTCGTGTTTAGACTGTAGGCTGTTTGGAACAGGGAGTGCCTTTTTCTTCTGTTTGCATGGCATCTAACATGGTACAATCCCACTCCATGACAACAGCTACTAGGTGTTATGGTCACATAAATAATACATACTAGTCTTGACATAGTTTATCCCTTTGATCTGCTTTAGACAAAGCTTAATGTGGGTATGTGGGGAGAGAGGTAGTAATTTCTTAGATACTAAGAGGTATGCCATAAATCTTTTCTTTCACAAGCTCCTTGATGGGCAGGAGGTTAAGGCTGTCTGGATGCTTATCCTCTTTCTTATGATACTCCCTATTTGTGAATCAAAAAGTGCTGTCAAATACTTGGCTATCTCACAGCTTCACAGTGGGAAGAAAGTATCTAATGAAGTCAATGGGAAAGAAGTTATATTAATGTGTATTAATATAAAGTCAAGTATTTTAACCATTTCAGAAGTTGCTAGGTTAAGTGAATTGCCACGCAGAATACAGGCATCATATATTTTCTATTCACAATTTTCATTCCGTGAATAAAGCATCTCACTTTTTCTGTCCTAAGCTCATTCAATTTGCTATGCAGCTTCTGCTGTTCCTTAGCTTCAAACTGCCTGTAGTCTGTGCTGGACCTGTCTCTTAATACTGTGGTGAAGTGCTTCTTAGTTGTTCTTAATAAGACCCTTTTTATCTCTGCTGGAATGTACAGCTATGGTCACCTACCTTTGATAAGTTAGGAATCTGTTCTTTAATTGTATCAATTAAGACATTAAAGGTCTTGTCTTCTCAGAAATGAAGCAGCTCTGCAAAACAAGGAGTACATATATCTTCATAGAATGTTTCAGTGATTAAAAATGGATGGTGGTCGGGTGTGCCCTTCCCCTTCTCCTACCTTGGATGCTGGTTGGGCTTTATCCATAGGCTTTGCTTCCACAGGTTTTTGTATCATCAGTTAGCACATATCCAAGGCAGGCTTTTAGAAGCCTAAACTGTTAAAAAGCAAGCTAGGCAGCTAAATTGAAAAGTGCCATGTTGATATTAATCTCTGTTCATCTGTTATTGTAACCTAACCCTGAGCTGCTGAAGTTTATGAACTTTCACATTTCCTAGATGCTATAAATCTCTGGCTGCTTGCATGGTTTGAATCATCCACTTCTTCTTTGACTGAGCAATCTGGTCTATATCCGTCTTAGTCTCTTTAGTGTCCCAGATATCTCATTTGGCAACAAAAATGAGCACCCTCCAAAATGCAATGGCATTTGCAGAGGCAACATGCTTCTTCCATTAAATGTTGTAGAGGCAGGAGCAGCCTCTCCTCTATGCAAAGCCTACAGTTTGGAGGGCTTCAGTCAGGGAATCTATATGTGTTTGCAGGTCATTTGAAGGAGGCAGCAAAAGATGACTAACAGACAGGTTTGGCAGCTGATGTCCCCCATAGTGGTGCAGAAAGTCTCCCTGGTCTAGCATTTCTCTTGCCCTGCAAAAGCATGGTGGGAATTTTATGCCTTAATTAATATCACTGAGGAGTTGTGTGAATGTCTCCAAGGTCATCTAAATGTTTTCTACAGTGAGGGAGGCAGTTGAAGGAACGTTCATGTACACAGAGTTCTGATACATGTAAAATAGATCATTCCTATTTACCTTGCCACAGGCCTTCTACATTTTGGTGTTGCTGGTTGGTATGTTGCCACTGCTCTTCATTCTTTCCACTCATGAAGTGTAGGGAGTGTTAGGACTTCAGGGTCAGTAAACAAACATGTTTTTTCTTGCCTGTGCTGATAAAAATGTGATAACAACTGTAACAGTCTTTCTCCACTGATGAAAAATGGCATTGTCACAATAATTTTACTAGTCTTACCACTAGTCACAACCATACCTTCATCTACTGGGTGCTGCTATCTTACATTTTCAACTTGCCAGTTGGCCAGTGTGAATTGAATTCTAGACTAAAGAAGTATTGTGAGTGAGAAATGGTTCAGTCTTGCTCATCATTATATTTTCCTTCAGGAAGGCAGAAAATTGTCTTACAATTACTGCAAAATTAAAAAAGGGAATAATGTATCATTGCTATGAGAATGTGTTGTGTGGCCCAAATTGGAATGGGCTGCATAGTTACTGTTACATAGTTTCATCAGTTACTCTGATGAAAAAGCAATCAGAAGAGCTGTTGATACCTGCAGCAAAAAGCAAGGCTACAAAAATACTGAGTAGAAAGAAACTCACTTACTGTGTCTTTCAGATAATATTTTTGGATGCCAAGTTCAGTGGCTGAGCACATTCAAAACCTGGTTACATACCAAATTGAAAGCAGATTCCATTTTGCCTCGTGGTTGGAGGAGTCCACAAATGTTGCTGCTCTGACAGATTTACTTGAATGTGAGAAATATCAGTTTGGAAATCCTTTTGTGTTTTGTTTTGATGCCATTTAGCAGTTTGTATGCAGAAAATACAATATATAATAATATCAGAGAAAGTTCATACACTGAATTTAGGCCGGTGTTATGGATTAAATGGTGGCCTTGGTTGTTCTGATTCATGAGGTCCATGTGAAGCTTTATCATAGTAGTAGTTAGTAAGGTTCCAGCCAACCTGAGAAGTATCCAGCTGCATAAACTGCTGTTAGGAAGGCTGGTTCTAATTCTGTTTGTGTTGTGACTTCTTTTCTTCAAACTGTTTTCCAGAGTATTCCGTTCTTCGTTGCTTTTATTGCACTGGAGTTTGCTGTCAGCTGGGTTCAGAAGCGTAAGCTGTCAGGTCGGATCAATGATGGCATATGTTCTCTTTCTTTAGGTATTCTGTCTCGGCTGCCAGAGTAAGTATAGGTGTTATAAGATTGTTTTTTAATCACTAAGGAGGAAAAAAAGAGAATTATATATTGAAGTTGTTGCTAACTGAAAATGATTAAACAAGGCATATGGATTTTACTTTGCTAAAATGAAGTTGCATAAAGCATGTAAATGTCTTTCTAATCTGTAAGGCTAAATATGATACTTGCAGGATATTTTTCACGTCCAGTTATATTAATCCTATATTTTATATTTGTTGTCACCTTTTGCTGATTCTGAGACTTCAGCTGACTTGATCATATCTTATGTTAGACTGTATGTTAAGATCTGAGACTTCTTTCATGAAACTTCAGAAAGAAGAAAACAAAATGACCAACAAATCAAAATAAATGAATTATTTTCATTAGCCTTTAAAAATTAAAATTGTGTGCTTATAATCAGATTGATAGAATTGTGAATATGCATGTGATACAGAGTTCTTTGAACTCAGTCATAATCTCAATTTTGAAATCAGTGGTTTTTCATGCCTGAGAAAATTATTGCAGACGTGGTCATCTAATCTACTTTCCAATGTAAAGGCCATAATATTTACCTGTATTAGTTCATGGAGAACAGAGTTGTTTTTTAAAGAGATATCCATTGTGGATTAAAGAAATATCCAGTAACACAGAATCCAGAAAATTCCTTATGTAAATTGCTGTGAGTGTTTTTCAGGAGCTCTAATTACTTCTGAAGAGTATTATGTTTTAGATCTGCCTTTGATATGAGCTTCGAGATGATAGGTTTTGTTACATCTTTTTAGTTAGAATGGGATTATATTTCTATTCTCCATGTATGAATTTGCAGATTACCATCAAATTGCATATAATCTATTCCTTACATGAAGAAAAGTGTCTATTGTTTGAATTTGACTATGTGGTGTATTTTCAAGTATTTCAATTATTCCCTCAGTCCTTTTTCTGAATCCTCTGCAGGTTTTTCAGTCTTAGCATTGATGTCTCAAGCGGACTCCATATTTTAGAAATAACTACATCAGTGCCAAATAATGAAGTCATTTGTTCTCTGTTTCTACTTCTTGTTCCTCCCTTTATATATCCCAGGTCCTTTGAGCCATTCTTCATCCCCATTTTTATTTTAGATTCTGTGGCTTGCATTCCTCATTCATAGGCAATGTGTTCTTATATTTGGCTACATAGAAATGCATGGATTGTACATTTGGCTGTCTTGAAATAGTGTGAACCCATAAAATGTTGTCTTTGTTACTTAAGGATCCCTGGGTTTTGTCATAGAAATTTTTATTAGAAATCTTCCCTTTGGTCCAGGTTACTGATAAAATACATTAAAATTGCACAGCAACAAAAAAATTATACCTTTTGTCAAGTAGCACACATTTTCTGAAATGTGTAAATCACCCATTTTGTAATCTGTTGATCATTTGATGTTTATGTGGTTTTTATTTATTTTTAACTTTCTAATCAAGAAAAGTTTTGACAAGGTCTGTGTGCTTTTAAATTAGATGCAAAGACAATTTATGATGGATTATGTTAGTTATCAGTAGTAGATATCGTGGCTGAAGCACTTTAAGGAGTTTGGTAGATAAATAATGTCTCTCTCAAAACTCTTCATATATCTGCAAGTAAGAGGCATGAGCTTTCAGCATGATAAATATTCAAACATAAGGTAATGTCTTCAAACATGAAGTACTCATTTAAGAACTTCGTAAAGATATTTTTGCAGCTAGTGTATAGTGTATATATTGTATATTCAAACCATTTTGTTGCTTTTCATGTGGCTTGTGAGCATGATCTTGAAGGAGAAACGTTAATTTTTTCATTATATTTTAAGATGTAAGAAAATAAATATCAATAATTATACTATATTTACCAGTGTAATATTTATCAATAGACTTGTGTGCACTGGCACACAACCCTAATAAAGGCTTACTCTAGTTTTCATGCAGCTAATATTGAAATAGTTCAAACGTTGCTTCTTCATCCTAACTCAAATTTCCTAGTCAGTCATACGCTTCACAGGTTTACCATGTGAAATACTGTTTTTTGGTTTTGCTGCCTTTTTTTTTTATTATCTGAAATATTCAGGACTGATTAAGTTAAACAAAGGGACTGTGATACACATAAAGTGAATGATTTTGTGAGGCTTTTTGGCTTTCGTTTAAGAGTACTAAAATGTTTCAGATGCACTTATTCCTGGAATAAATGCTTGCTAAGAAAACCAGCGTGTGCGTGTGGAACGCAGCTTTGCAAGGTGCTGAGTACTTTTATTATTTTGGCACTCAGTACTTTGCTGCAGAATTTGGCCTGCGGGGTATGCAGTTTTGTTTTGAATGAGAATTGTTTTGCAAGGTTGTTTCAACTGGGTGAACCAAAAGATCCTGAAGGACACAAACTTTGCAGGATGAGGCAAATCTGCAGGACTGGTGCACACTCATACTGCTACACCAGCACAAGAAGTGTCTTCCAGGTCACTTAATGCAGCTCTCTTGGCTGGAAATACAACACTCTTCTCAGCAGCTCTTTCCAAAAAGAGTTCTGTAAAGTTTTTAACTTTCTGGCTGAATGTGAAAAAAACAGGCAAAATACAGACTTTCTAAATTATTTAATTGCATGTTAATATTGCAATTCCAATGGTGACTGCTTAGTGTAACGCCTCTTTTGTAAGTAAGAGGAGTTGTGAATAATAAGACTCGCTTAAAAGGCTTGAACTGAAAAGACGGAACAGTTTATCCTTCTGTCTTCTGCTTCCATGGTGTTAAAGAACTGGGTCAGAAAGGAAAGCTGGTGCAAAATCTGTTGCTAAGACTTTCACTTCGGTCTTTCCCTTTCAGCAGAAAAAAGGTAGGGAAAGCTGACAGCAACTGCTAAAACAATATTTCAGCAGAACCCACAGCATCAAGGGAAATAGTAGTGCAAATCATTAACAGCTGAAGGTTAGATTAACACACCATTGATTGTATCCTCTCCTAGGGACTAATTTTCATTTTCTCAACTAGCAGCAATGGTTTGCCACTTCCTTAAAAAATCTGTGGTTGAATCTAAAATGGTGGGCTTCAGTCTGTTAGTCAGAATGAAATTTCAGATGCATCATTGCAAAGAGGTCTTTACATTTAATGAAAAAATTAGGAGTCACAGACCATATTCAACCTCTAAGTATGTTTTTCCATTTCATAGTCTGTATAACAGAAATACTGCATATTTTGAGGGAAGACAGTATTTATTCAGTGTTTCTTACTTCATTGATGGAGAAAATGCAAATCATAAATTGTTGATACTTGTATGCCAGGTATTAAAACTGTAGGTGCAGTAGGAAAAGTCTAATTGGACAAGGCAACGTGTTTTGTTTTCAGGCTTATTAGAATCAACAGCATGTAGTGAGTTGAATTGCTGTGTGCATGTGTATCATCTCTTGTAAAATAGACCATACATTTCTTAAATATGATTTTCTCTGCCTTAATTCATGCGCTGCATTCCTCTGCATGTATGAATACTAAATGCTGTATGCAGAGCGAAAAGTAATTTGGGGGAAAGGGAGAAACTTGAATTACTAAGCTTACTCCCAACATCCTAAATGTTGGTGGTTAAAAAATTTCTGAGAACTTTTATTCTAAATAAATAAATAACTTTTTTCTAGCTAACCATTGCCAGGAGACTTGAAATGCTGCTTTAAAAATATTCTCCCAAGAGAAAGTTTATTTTGGGTATAAATATCCACTGTACAAGTATGTGCATTATTTCATATTGACCCATTTCTTCTTTTAAAGCAGCAGAACATAAATCAAATTAAAAAGTGTTTGGGGGATAACTGATGTAGGTGCATTTTCAAACTAGCTGGGAAAGTCTCTGTTCTTTATGGTCATGCTTAGTTGCCAATTTTTAGTGTTCAACTCTGCAACAGTTGTACAGTGTGTGAGAGTGTATACATATGTCTTAACACAGTTTTGTCAGTCAAGTCTGCAATGAACTTCTGCATTTCTAAAGAGCACTTTTCAATTTGTATATATTATTTACTTTGGTTTTTCAAACAAAGGAGATTAGTTATCTGAAGTATTGAACATCAGAAAGGGATGAGAAAATGCTTTTTGATTAGTTTGTGCTATTATCCATCTTAATATATCTGCACATCGGCAGTAATGTAACCAGAGGAGTCAAATCCTGTTTCTGCTCTTGAGTATTCTGGTTTGTATGTCACCTAGATTTTAAATAATCTTTTTCCAGAAGTTAGATTGAAGAGGCAGTTTCATGTACATTTTAGACCAGTACTGCTGCCAAATGAAGCACCTTTGACTGACTTGTGCTTTTGGTTGCTTATTCATACCTCTGCACCTTCTCTTTTATTACCAGCATCGGCATTTGTGTTGCCTTGTGGAAAGTGGCCCAGGATGCAGGTCCTGCACTGCCCCATCATCTTAACCTGCATCAGTTCTTACTGTGGTTGTGTAAAATATTGTGCTAGCATAAGAAATGGGTTTGGAGAAAAGCAGTCAGAGTTCTAGGACAAGAAATACTCAGTTCTTTTGTAGCATTACAGTGTTACTTCATTTAAAACAAGGTAAATTTGCAGTCTGAAACCAGAAGCTTTCAATTCTTAAGAGCAGCGATTTGCAGAGTTGATTAGAATACACTCAGTTCAAGTTGGTGCAAGCAGTTCAAAACCTTGTGGAGTTGACAGTGTCCTGACAGAACACAAAATACTTAACTGCGTGGATTTATCCATTTAAAGTATGTCCTGGTTTTCTGAATTATCTACTACATGCTTCACTTACAACTATAGAAAATTATAATCTCATGTATTAGTGATTGCATCTCTTGGAAGAAAGTTTGATACATGCAGTTTCTTGTAAATTATATTTTCATTTCAAGACTTACTAGGTAAATTTTTTTTCTCCACATCTGTTTGACTAAGGCTTTGGACAGATGTTTATTTAGAGCATGGTCAGATGTGTTGCTTCTGATCCAGCTGCCCCCTCAGATCTGCCAACATAACTGCACATTTAATTGCTCCCTAACCTGGTCCTGACAAAGTGATCCAGCTAAAAGCAGAAACAAAAGCCCCCCAAGAACTATAAAAGAGGTGTTTAAGCTCAGCTGCATTCATTTTGACAGAGCTAGGTCAGGGAGCAGCTATGCATGCAATTATGCTGGCAGGTCTGAGCGCTGGTAACCACCACACTTAGGGCAGTGATGAGCAGATGGGGCCAAACTGGAAAGGTAATCACTTAACCTGGTTAAACGGGAAATAAAGCTGCTGTGCCATGCCCCTAACCCAAACTAACTTCTGGCTACCGCACTTTTGTCCTTCCTGTACTTGTTTACGTAGTCCTCCCTTTCTCTTGTGTTGGTTCAGGTGCTCATCAGATGCCATGTGAAGTTATTTCAATTCACTCTGAGAGCAAAAGGTGTTTGCTTAAGTCAGAGGGACAGGCAAGTGAGTGGGAATGGGGCAGCCAAGAGCTGTCAGGCTCTAGGCTCAGGTACTACTGAACCTGCAGTCATGACCATGCCTGCAGCAGCTAGCTATGGCAATTTAAGACACTACCTGTCAATAGATGTTTCCAAACCCTTATGATTTTAGCAGGTAACAAGCCTGAAAAGACAGAATCTACCACTTCCATACTCCTCTCTCTCTCAGTAGCACTAGGTAGTTACGTATTTCATAGAGCACCCTTTTCGGCTGCGCTGTCCCATATACACCGCTAATTGTTCCCACATTTTGTCAAAGGTCACAGCCCTCACAGCTCTCTCAGAAGAACAGGTTTTGAAATAACTCACTAAACTTCTGTAGGTAAAGCAGTCACAGTAGGATAAACAGTTTCAGTAAGGGGGTACTGCTGTGCAGCAGGAGCTAGTAGCATTTTCAGCAGGCAAACCTGACTCTGGAAGGGGATTTTCTAAATCATTTCAGTTAAGCTCATGGCAGTTACTGTCTACGTGAACAGTCTTTGTTTGGCCTACTTAGTTTGGAGGTTTTTTGATCTGGTTTGTCATGGATAACTAAATCAGTAAAAGTTAAGATAATTAATCCACACTAGAGTTACTGTCTTCTCGCTGCATCAGTTTAACACAGTTTTGTAAATTTGGTGTAAATTGGACCTGTGTCCTCAGGTAAGTCCAAATCCAGCTATGCCCAGTAAAGAAACTAGTGCTTCCTGCCTGCTGCCAGGTGCTCACCACAACCCCCCAATCCCCAGTTACCATCTCCACTTCCCTCAGTGATGAGTCCTTCCCAGGCATATCAGCAGCGTTACCTTCAGTGGTTTAAACTGCAGAATTTTGTTAACCTAGTTCATTTTGTTTGAAGCAGGCTGGAGAGCACCCATGTGTGCAGAGCTTCTGGCACAGCACAGGAGTGCCAGTGAGCAGCCTGGCATACATGGAGTGCTGCTTTTTTGGTGGTGACTAAGGAAAGCTCTGAGCCAGAATTTAAAACTCTGGAGTTTCTAATAAAATGACATACAAGCTACTAAATATTAAGAGGAAGGATTTGGGAGAGAGAGTTTGGGATGCTCTCAATCTAATTGACTGAAACAACTGATAGTCCCTACCTACCATAATGTTCTAGAGATTGCTGTATTTCACACACGCCTGTTAGGGAGCCAATTACTCTTTTAGGTTGTAACCTCTTACACAGACACAACTATTTGTAGAACGTGTATTTGCCTACATCCTTAGTATTGCATCATTGCCTTTTTCTATACAGTGGAGCCAGTAAATGGCTCAGTGATTGCCCTTTCCTGAATCTCGGAGCCCAGCTTTGCACCTGCCATGTCCTTAGAAACAAAGACAAGCTGCCAGTGTTTGTTCTCAGGTGTGCTTGTGCTCGTCTGTGAAAGTACAGATTGTGAACTGAGTTTACCCTTATTGGAAATACGTTATTGATTAAGTTCAGTAGTCTCTGTAGCTCACAACATACCAATTCCTCAAACCTATGTATAGATTTTTATTCCATGTTTCTGTGTTTTTCTTTAAGAATAAATGTGTCGGTTTGCATGAATTTAAAACAAACTCAGAGGAACTGCTTCTGTGTAGAGTATCCTTCTGAATGAAGCACTTTTCTGTTAAAAAATGCATTAAGCTTAAATCAGGATTCCACTAGATGGAGCACAGGGGTAGTATTTTTAGAGCTGGCAAACCTAGTTTCCTAGGTCAACACCTAGAAGTTATGGAAATTGGGGAAAAATGTCTGCTAATGATTCTGTAAATCAGCGATACAGATCTGAAAAGAATATACTTTCATTACTATGTATATCATGGACAAAAACATACTATCATTTTAGAAGTTTAGAAGTATGACCAAAGCAGTTCCATAGAAGTTCTCATGTAACTATTTTTTATTTCATCATTTGATGTGCTATGAAATGAAAATCTCACTGAAATTTTTTTAAGTATATTTTTCTAGACCATAGGAATATCATCTGCTACCAGTTCCTTTGTTATGGGTAAATTCAGAAGAACTAATCTGAGTTGAATAAAATACCATTTTCTCTTTCCTCATGACTTCTGTTTATATGTGACCTTTGAGAGTATTATAAGCTTGTTCCTAATCTAACTTAAACTGTAATGCAAATTTTCTGACTTCAGTGGAACAACCAAGTAGGAGAGATCAAAATCAGATAATCTGTTAGAAAAGAGTGCTAGGTAAGCATTTGTATTACACTTACATGGTCCAATTTCAGCAAATATTGAAAAGTCAGGTCCATTGCCTTGCAGAAGATGACGTTTTAGAATCTTCCAGTGTTGTATGTCCTGAAGTTGCTGGAACAGAATTTACTTCCCAGTGTGCTGTGCAGGTAGATAGGTATAAATAGGTCTAAAGAAATATAACTTCCGTTCTCATAAGGGAAGAAGATTAAGCTACAGTGGCAGCACCTCACATGTACTAGAGTTTTTAAACCAGGATTTGTAATCTTTTAAAGATCACATGTCATTAAATTTACCAGAAGACCTTGCATAACTTTAGGGCAAAATATTTTGGTACTATGGAATATATCACTAAAGGCAGTGGAACTTCTCGTGAAAATATTGAATTTGTGCTTGATTTTTAATTGATTGCTTATTTATGTATGAAAGAGCAAAGATAAACAACAAGTGACTTCAATTATATAGACAGGACTTGGACTTAATAATAAAAAAGCACAACACTGACTTTTATTCTTTTCCTTCCAAAAGCTGCTGTTTTATGTCTTATTCCACCCACTACTGTAAGTTTATATGAATGTCTTAAATTAGAGGATAAAAAGTTAAGTGCAACGGGAATAAGTTTGGTAAAGAAAAGCTCTGTCAGACAAAATGTTATGCAATACTGGATACAGTACAGCCAGTAGGGATACCAAAGCCACCTCCATTTTACTTCGTTTTGTATTTGATAGGTTTTTTTCCTCTTTGAGGAAAACTTGGGATTTGCATTATTTAGGCTAAAATCCTAGAGAAGAAAGCCATACTGAGGAAGAGGAGAGGCTTTGATTCAGCTTTTGTGTCTGGTGGGAACATTTTCTCAAAATGTAGGTGCTATTTCCTGTAATCAAGGGCTTTCCAGAGCCTGATAATCATTTCCCAGCTGTATCATTTTGGTGAATTATTTTTTAGCCTTGGGTTATTTCATGACTGATTTTGCATATTAAGAATGGGAGAGGATCATATTCATCTTGATGATAGAAAACAGGGAATAAAACTCCCACACCTCCCTCTCCCTTTCCCTCCACCTTGTGGAAAGTTTGGCTTTGTGCTAAAGCATGAAAAAAGCCTTGACTGCAGTATGTCAGGCATATTTCAGCTCGATTTGTGTCAACCCTAATAAGTCAGCTGACAAGGTAATAAATTGGGTGTCTGTTCAAGACCTGGCACCTGTACAGGAAATAAAAGGGATTTCAGTTGCAGGAGGTTTGCTTTGTTTTGCAAATGGACCTTTTCTCAAGGCTCCTCTACCTCCTCCCTCCTTCTCTTTACTGAAATAATGTTATCAAAATGTTTGTTTCAATTGTGACTGGAGCCAGTTTTTAATATGGAAAAGAAAGCTCTATGAGTATCCTTGGAAATGGAAATCCTTATGCTTTCCACTCTGAAACAAAGGTTTACAGAGCATTTAATTATTCATGTATCCTGCTGTTACATATATGGTCTGAATAATTTCAAATTATTGAGGAGAAACTGCCTTTGTTCAGCATTCTGAAACTTTACATTCATGTTGTTTGAATCAGGCTAGGAAGACTGAATTTATTTAACCCAGGGACACTGCATTAGTAATATCTCACTATTTTTAATGATAATATAACCTTGTGACCAGGGTGTCTTAACATGTTTCCCTCTGTGTCTGACCTCCAAGGATGCAAGTCTGTTAGAGCCCTTGAGAGCTGAGCTTTTGTAGGTCCAGCTGTAGAGTTGTGTTTTTAGCTCAGGGGCCCCAGGTCGGTTCCCAGTGTGATGCAAGGTGGTGAGTACAATAGCGGTGAGAGCTGAAGCGGTTTCCTTGGGGTCTGCACTTTTGGTACACTAATTTTCCTGCATGCTTGGAAGAGAGACAATAGTTTCTGTCTCTGGCTCTTTTCCCTTCTGGTGACTGTCCTGGGCACTATGGAAGAGGGTTCCTAAAACTTTGGGTTTAGGCTCTAAGGCTGATCTGTGAGTTTCAGGAAGCAAAACAGGACCTTGTATTCTTTGAAATGGGCAGTTGCCTTTTCTTCCAGTTGAATTTCCTCCACCTTTTCCCTCCTTCATTATCCCATAGGGATCTACCATGAGTAGATCTTCATTTCCACATGGAGAGTTCATCTCCCAGAATTTCCTTCTTGGACTTTTTTAATTAGAGGAAGTGATAAGCTCACCCAGTGGAAGGGGAAGGGGGGAAATGGTTATTAAAACAAATATTATCACCTTTGAGAAAAGTATGTATGAACTTTAAAAACAAGGAGATGAGAACTCTCTCTCAGAGGCAAAACAGTTACCTAAGTGCATACTTTGCACATAATAAGAAAATTTTAAGCAGAAATGTTCAAAAATCCAAAAAGATAAATCTGTGCAATGTATACAAGGTTTTCATACACTCTGTCTGTTCTAGGATTTATTACTCCTTATACAGAGGATTGAAGTAGATGACAAGAGTTTTACCTATCTGCTTCTGTCATGTTTATGGTTAAAACCAAACATTTAAGAGAGGAAAAAGTTTTCTTAAGTTCTCTTCAGCATTTTCAAAAAGTGAAAATGGAATTTGAGGGAGGAAAAAAAAGGGCAATATGAACGTTTAAAACTCCAAGTGAACTTTCAGAATTGTAATTGAATGCAAGCTCTGGACTTTCCTATCTATCAGACTGTAAATTTAATAAAAATACTTAGCTAAGCAACTCTTCTTTCTCCAGCATTGTGTAGTGATATGATGGATTACTCTAAATTAATTGCAGTAATCAGCTAGCGTTATGTGCTGTAGAGTTGTGATTCAAGCATGAAGGAAAGAATGTACAGCAAATTACATATACAAAAAATGTGTTGTAGGGTTAGCTCAAGTTTTGCATCTTAGCCTCAGCCTGTGGAAAAGAAAAAAAAAAAGGGACTCAGGGTGAAATACTGAAAGCTGATCAAAAATGGAGGAAATGTACCAATGCACATATCTTTGGATGTACTGCAAAGGCATTTTAAGTTAATAAAAGCAAAAGAATAAAGTAAGAAAACAGTACTTAATAATAACTGATACTCTATGTTGCAAGAGGTGTTTTAAATTTCCTAGTTATTTAAAAGATGTTAAGAAATTCCCATTTCTTTGTGTTTGAATGATATCAGCTCCCTTCTGACCTGTTGTGAAAGGGATTGAGATTTTATACTGAACTTTACAGATGCCTCATGAGATGAATTGCAAAAATCTGGCTGGACGCATATAATCTTCTTTAAAAATATTTATAGAACACAGCTCTTATGAAAATTAAACATGTTCCAGGTGTGTAAGTTGTTTTTGAAGTGGTAGATACACCTGTCATTGCTAGTAAAGAGAAATTCTTCATCTGCCAGCTGCTGAAATGAAACTCAATGGGTTTTGTTGTGTTTTGTTTTTGTCCAAGAGAAAAACTGAGATGATTGTAGTAGAGGTAGGAATGAGTTGCACGTAAGATGTGGCAGCTGGCTGTGGAAAAGATATTAGTTCTCTGCTCCCCTCCAAGCAACAACTCCGTGCAACGCTTCTACTTCTTGAGATAAAATGGTGGATGTGATACTGTTCGGCTTGGAGCCTAGTAGTGGAAGCTTGGGATTTTCAGCTGACTTTGTTCCACATTAGTAGAGAAGCTAACAGCACAGAAGCTCAAGATGTTTCCTTCTAGCGTTACTCAAAACATCATTATGGGGAGAGATGCTAATGCCAAAAGCTCTGAATGGATATCTCTGCAAAAATACGGAGGCGACTGCAAAATTCAGTCAGAGCATGGGGATGATTTGCAAGCTGCAAGAGTAATGTTTGCTGAGGTTACCTCGTGTTCCAGTTCATCTATCCAAAAGGACAGGACATGGCCAGGCCATTTTCAGGGATGTTTTCCAGGTGTGTGAAACAAAGCTTTTAGAGGAGAAGGAGCAAATTATGTCCTGTTTTAGTTTTGCAGATTCAAGTGTTTTGGGAGTTATGCTGTAAACTACATAAAAATAATCTAGCTGGAAAAAAAAGAAAAGGGAAAAGAAAAAAAAAAGCAGGGTTCGTGAAGAAGGACCGTTGAGAAGTGGCACTGAGACAAGAATAAGCAGACATGGACAGAGTAGTGCATGGAGACTTTTTTAGCTGATTTCAATGTAAGGTGAAGTTCCAGGTGAGACTAAAGTGAGAGAGAGATGTAAGTGCATCATAGACTTTTAGCTGAGGTTTTGCAAGGCTATTTTTTCTGCTTGCTGCTTTTGAGATGCTGCCCAGTTCAATTCACCACAGTCCCACAAACATTTTAAGCAGCACAGCAAAGGAGGGTAGCAGGAGAAGGTGTGAAGAAGCTGCTGCAAATCCTGCTGTCAACTACTCTCTTCTACAAAAATGGCAGTTTAAATATACATCAATCTGCATTTCATAGCTACCTAAGCCAGTTGTCACCTGGGCCACCCCAGTGCCCACTCATATCTCTCATGCTGGAGTTATGCTTCCTGATCTGTCCAAATACTCACCCAGCAAAACCAAAGCAATTTGTTTGGAAACAGCTCAGCCTCCAAATCAGTGAAATGGGGTGGGAGGTGGTGGGGCACTGAGGGGAAGGTGTGACTGTGGTACCCCAGATTTTTATTAACCTAAACATCTGTGGACCTAAACAGCTAAACAGCACTGGATCTGGCCTGCCCATCCCGGAGCTACCTTCTTTTTCCTGCTCCTTGTTTCAGCACTGGCCTGCACTGTAGCTGCTCACTCCCTGTAGTCCAGGAGCTTGGCACCAATAAAAGTGCTGTCTGATGGCTTTCCCACCTTTGCAAATTTGTGATTTTATTTTTTTCCTCCCCCTTTTCTGTCAGTCCTGCCATTTTTCTCTACCAGTTGCCCTTTCCTTTCTTTTCAAAGGCACTGGGCTTTGTCTCCTCCTCCTTCATTTATCCTCTTTTAAAGTCAAATGGTATGCTGAGCAGGTCTCTCACTGCTCCCTAAAATTATGTCACTTTCCATGCCCTTCCTTACAATGGTTATAGTCAAGGTATTTTAATGTCATACATTAGTGTTTAAGCATAATTGCTGCTATGCTTCAGTCACTTCTGGCTTTTGAGTTAGCAAGGATGGGTTTTTTCCAGGTTTAGGAAAACAAGAATATCATAACACCTGCAGCACATGGAGTGCTTCAGCCTTCGAGCATGCCTAGTGCCACAGCATGGACCGTGAGTGGGTGAGAATTAGTTTTAAAAACCTTACAAACCTCAAGCAAAGGTTCCACTGATGTAGTAGTAGTATTGCTTGACAGGAGTTGCAGAACTTGGAGATTGGTTTTATGACTCCTGTTATCTGAAATTATAGATAAAACTTTTTGGATCTCTGTTTCAGTGTTTTATTCAGAAGTGTTGACTTAATTAGTTATATCTACATATGGAATAACTACAGACTCTTTGAACTACCCTGGGACTCACCATGGACGTGGTATTTGACACTCCTGGGAGTGGACTTTGCATACTACTGCTTTCATCGCATAAGTCATGGTAAGAGTTAATGAGTTTTTAATGTATTAAAATACAAAATATATAAATTATTTATTAATAAAATGAGGTAATTATTTATGTTTCTATACTTAATCTGCTCTAAGCATATATAGCTGCTCTTCTTCCCAAGTATTAAGAAGGACTCACTTTTGCTTCGACCACAGAAAAGAGTTTATACATCATCCTCTGTATAATAAACATGATTTCTTGAAAAGTGAAGTATCATAGGAAAAAAATATGAAGTGCATAAAAAATTTAGGGCTAATATCCTTATATACTTGTATGAAAAATACAGCACAGTACAGGTAACTATTTTAGAACCTTGTGGATTTGCAAAATGGAGGGCAGTAAAAAGTAAGGTGTAATGACAGGAGAGCTGGCTAACTTCATCTGTTTCTGTGGGGTTTTAAAATTTTTTTTAAACATTCAATCATTGTGTAATTGGTAAATGAATGAAAATGTCTATGTCATGTATATACGGACATAGATACACATGTATGAATAAGATCGTTTAGAAATCTGTCTGCAATTAACACTTGACTACATAAATGCAAGCCTTGCCTTGGTTTCTCTCAGGTTCATTTTTAACTTGCTTTTATAGTGAAAGAGAAAAAGCACAGTTTAGAAAGGATTTAGCTTCTTTTACTGTAACAATGGAGCCCATGTAAATCACGTCACTCATTTCTGTACACATATATATCGTGAAGATGTAATGGCATTGATTCCTATGTGTCTGTCTTGTTATGTAATTCTGTTCTATAGAAACATTTTTGCTTTAACCTTTTGTATCACATCTGAAAATGCAGTAACGCTATCAGTCCTAATTTGGGGCCTAATCTAAAGTCCATAGCAATGAAAGAAGAATCTTCCTGTTGTTTAAGAGACTTTAGACAGGGCTTCTTAAGGCAGAGCGCCCACAACATGCAAAAGCTGTGGTATCTAGTGACGCTAGTTTATGTAATGCGCTTTCAGAAAGGGGAAAAGTTTTGGTGCCAATAGATCAGCGGAATATATGGAAGTAGGTAAGAAAGGAGCGTGATCTGCTGCGAGGAGTGGGAGGGAGGAAGGGTCCCTCCCAGGTGGGGATGGCAGACAGGCTTGAGAACAATGCAGGGTGGGTGCAGGGGGACAACAATGGTGGGGGACGGGGCGGGAGGTGAGGAAGCAGGGGGAGCTGGAACAATGCGGTGGGGGGACATCAGGGCCAGGAGCTGGAAGCCCAGCGTGGGTGTACACAAGACTGGGAATACGCTTCGCAAACAATGACATTAACAGTGCTGGCAGGGCTACAGCCTCAGGCTGAGAACTGGACCAGAGCAGGAGGCTATTCCTGCATTTAAAAATATAAATAGTTGCCTTCAAGTGTTAGAAAATCACTAGCCCGGCTGTGCTTTCACTGGAGTCAGTGGTAAAATTCCCACTGGCAGAGAAGGGAGCAGGGTCAGCGCCATGTTCTCTAAAGCAATTGCATGTATTTCTATTCCTGCAGCAACTTTGCCTTTACTGTCGTCTGTTTTTCTATATTCTGGGGGGTTGCACACTTTGAAATGTATCTTGCTAACAGTTTTGGAATTAAAAGCCAAAACTTTTCTATCTATAAGTAACGGACTTGAGGAAACTGCATAAGAAAATGCTGCTTTTGTCTTAAGAAGGTCAGCGCTGACATATTCTATAAATGATAATTTACTCTTCTTCAGGTTACAGAAATATTGTTTGCTGTTAGGTCTGTGCTACTCAGCAGGGAACTGATGCAACATTGTAGGAAATCACTCTAAATGGAAATTTTAGCTTAACCAACACTTTTCTCTGGTCAAGCAATGATGAAATCTGTAGCACAGCAGCACAGCTGCGAAAGTCGGCTGCCTTGGAAGTTGCTAAGGAAATTCAAGTGTAGGAGATGGCTTTAAAAAGTAAAATGTAAACTCATGAAAAAATACCTTTGGACTTTGAGAGGCCAGGGCACTGGAGCAGTTTCTGGAATAAGCGGGCAAAGCACAGCCTTGCGCTAGAAAGCGGCAGGGCCCAATGATTCAGTCTTGGATCCTAGAGCAAAGTTGAACATTAACAGCACATGTGTATCCCAGGAAGTTCAATTTGTGTGGGCTTATGTGTGGGGATGTAAATAATAGCACTAACTGTTTCAAACTGGAAAACTAAAATTCAGATACGTTTTGCAGTTGTTTCTTAACACTTGGTGTAATTTTGATACAAAGAATTATCATCACCACGTAGCTTTTCATGCCTCCAAGCAATAATTTATTAACTCAAACCCCTGGCTTTGTAGTACCTTATTTCATGTTGTCCATGCAATAACTGGATTGTCCGTTCTGGTATTTGAATAAATAGTCTAAATCATTACAGTTTTTAAAAGTTTCTTCTGTAGCAGAAACTCTACAATATAATATCAAGTTTTTACCCAGCACTTGGGAAGCTATTTTTTCCTCTTCACTATATGTGTGTAATAGCTATTATCATAAACTGAAGTTATACAGCAACAAGAGGAAGTATTTTTAGGTGTGATCTCATTTTGCAAAGGATAGAGTTATTCTAAGTATGTGCTTGTATTTTCCATTGTTTGCAGTAACCACTAAAAAGTTAGAAAATAAAA
Organism: Coracopsis vasa; assembly: GCA_026283785.1. Taxonomy (NCBI): domain Eukaryota; kingdom Metazoa; phylum Chordata; class Aves; order Psittaciformes; family Psittacidae; genus Coracopsis; species Coracopsis vasa. Next base: position 21,826 of record JANHGB010039353.1, read on the forward strand.
TGTTTCACCACTTATTCCAGCGTTCTTCTGGGCCTGATCCAAAAGCCATGGCAGTCAATGGGAGCACTTAACCACTGCTTTTTCTCCTGGTGTTTTAATGAATTTATAAATCAATGTAACTTGTCCTTTTGTTTCAGTAAAAACACCCATTATGGCTGTACTATCAAGAAAAGTAAGCTGTAAAATCACAGGGTTTTATTTTAATTTTTTTTTTCTCTTTTTTTTTCAGGGAAGGGTATGTGTGGGTTTGAGGGATTTTTACCAGATAGTTTAATCTAGCATATATATGGATTACTCCTCAAGTTTCCTCTCCAGGTGCAGAGTCCTTGCAGAGTTCCTGCTGCTAGAAAGAGGGATTCAGTGGTCTCAGAGCAGTGCTGAGCCCCAGCTCTTGTGCAGCACACCCCTCCCCGCACCCTGGCCTTGTGGATACTCCTGTTGCAGACGTATGACAACGGCAGTAAGGAATTTGGAGGCTCTGTAAACTAATTTCTTCAGCAGCCACACCTTTTAATCAGGGAAGGAAGTCTAGAGACTTCCAGACCCTTGCAAAAACAAGAGACGTGCACTTGTGTGGAGGCAAGGTCCTGGCTGGGGGGCAGCAGGGGGTTCATGGCTGCCTCTGGTGTGAGGGGTTCTGCCAAGCCCATGGGCACCGCTGGTCTGAGCAGGCTCCTCGGCAGTGGCTACGCTCTCAACCTGTGCCCCAGTGGGGGATAGTGCAGAGCTCTGAACTTCCTGTCCTCTTTGTAAGGACTGGTTTTTAACCTGTACTTCCTGGGGGATTGCATCCTACAGAGCGGTGAGGTTTTATGTCAGCCAGGGGACCCTCCTCTCCTGTTTCAGGCCCTGAAAGAAGCTGTCCAAGTCTGACAGCCAGCAGGTTTAAAGAGCCTGTCTCTTTTTAACGGCAGCTTCCAACACCTCTTTTGTTCTCCTTTACTGCTGGGGAATTTCCATTGCTTCAGTGTCCCTCCCCTCGGACAACCTGGGAGAAGTGAGTTTCCTTCTGCAGGGCCAACCTCTGCAGCAGCTGCATTGTTCTGCCAGGGCCACAGTGGCCTGTGTCAGCCGCTTGCCGCCATTGTCCGCTGTCGGCTTCCAGCACCCTGTGGGATACGTGACACGGTCCCTGTCAGCTAAAGGGCGAGCCAATATGAGCTGATGGTTTGAGTTATGTGCAGAGGTTGTAAAACAGACTTCAGCTGATAAGTATATCCTCGGCAGATTCCCCAGCCACTGCATAAAATTTTGAGTTAATGGCATTTCTCTTAATAATTCAGAGTTTATTTATGGTGGATGAGACATAAACCTTCTACTATACGAGGGGTATTTTGGAGCGATAGACTCTAAGCTTCTCAGATTCTCCCACCCCACAGGACTGACCTTTTGTCCAAGACCAGCTTCTGAAGGGCCACAGGACTAAGAAGAAACCCTGAAAACTCACTTCAGCTTTGTCTCTCAAAAGGCCGTGCCTCAGATCTTCGGCAAAATGTCTCAACTGTGAGGTGGCTTTCTTTCTATGATTTCCAAGAATTGGCAGCTTTGTGAACTTTTCTTCTCCTATTTTGTAGATTTAAAAAAAAAAATAAAATAATTTTTTTCTCTTAGCCATGACTTACATTGCTTCTCCCTCTTCTCCCTGTAAGCATCTTTTGTTACAGTTTCATAGAACAATATCTTCAGCAGCAGAGCTGAGTTCTGAAGTTTCTGGCTTTTCTTTTCCTACACCATGCTGCAGTTTACCACCCACTCAGTTCTGAAAAAAAAACCTCCTGCACAAAGACTGTGTGCATAAGATCACTGAAATAGTCCATGTTAAAAACCAGAATTGTTCTGGGTTTCTTTCTTAAACAATTCAACTCACTTCAGTAGTCATGGGGTCAACTTAGCCGTGGGCCAAGCATAAGCAACATAATCCAGACTTGCTAGCGCAGAATCTATGGGATAGCTGTGGAGACTTCAGAGAGAGCAGAGAGGGTTTTCTGGGTCAGTAGTACACAGGCAGGTAACTCATTCATTTATCCACTCATTCAGAGTGGATAGATTGGGGCAGGTAATGTATCAAGATTCATGCAATTAAAATGGCTGGAATGAGTAACAGTAAACCCCAGTGTTGTTCTTTTTGCTAATTTCTACTGCTAACGTAGTCTGCACTAGTGCTTCTAATGTGGTATCACTTTGGATACTATTGCAATGCTGTGTTCACTGTTGAATGAGGAGATGAGTTGAACTTGCAAGCTTGCTAAAGGAAAAGACAGCAGGGCTCTTCACCGTCTACATTTACAGCTTGTTTTTGGAGAATGTATTGGAATCATATGATTGTGCTATCTTTATTTATCTGACCCATTTCTGCCTTTGAAGTGCTCCTTTCATCTGCATTTTATAATGTACTTGTCTGAAGTCAGTGTATTAGAATGTAGAAATAGATTTTATACTAAGAATTGAAATAATATTGAAATAATTTTGTATTTAAAGGATTTCAGATTTATGGGAAAATTCATTATAATAAAATGATGTCTGACTTTAGTTGTTAGGAACATGGTCAGGGATACAAGGTTTTCTTTTCAGGAAAATCTGTATTCTTCTAGAAATACAACAAATGACAATGCTCTTTTACGTGCCAAAGTATCCATCTGGAGGGTAGGGGGAGAGGATTGAGGGGTGGTAGTTTTTTAGGCTTGTCCTTGCATGTGGGAAAATGCCACTGTTTACCTGACTAGAAATCCGGTACAATATTGATTATCCAGCATGAAACAAATTTAATTCCACCCCAGTGAAAGACAGAAAACTTTGGAAACTGTCAAGTGACTGAATGAGGCTCTGTTCTTTTTCCTGTCACAGCTTGTGTTGATTGCAAAGGGAATTGATACCCAGTGATTAAGAGAAAAATATTCTCTTCTTGTGAATTTTAGAGAAAACATTTTTGCCATTCTGTCAGTTGTTTTTCCTTGCTTTTTAAACAGGCTTGAGGGAGCAGGATATTAAAATGCCGACTCTGCTTGTCTCACAAAAATAGCAAAAGCAATAGCTGGTTGTCATATTTTCTGTTCTATCTTCTGATTGATTGTAGTGTAATACCTGCAGACAGCATAACATGAATTGAAAATAGAGAGTTCATTTGATTATGATTCATTCCCTGCCTTCCAAGTCCACTGTAAATAAACTACATCATTTGTTATTTTTATACACTCGTTTTTATAACTATATCTTTTACCTTTCCTTACTTTTCAGATATGAGGTGCTCCTTTACCATGTGTAATTTAATTTTCTGAGTGGACACTAAATTTGTAGAAGACCACAGTCAATCTTAGCAAACCAAATTCTTGCTATTCCTTCTGGCATTTAATGTATATTTTGGTTGAGAAAGTTCACCTGAAATCTACTTCAGCTGCAATAAGGCCTCCTGACATGGAGTGGTCTAGGGTCCCATAAAATTATAGGAGCCTGCTTGTATTGTTTTCGGGTTGTTATTGTTCATAATAAGTTCCTGTTGTTTGAAAGACTGATTTCTTGTATACTGGCAAGAATAATGTCTTCATATGAGGTGAGGTTGACTCATTTAGTCTGGTAAATTTATTGTGGCACATGCAGATATCACAAGCCCCTTCCTGTTTTACTTTAAAAGCTGAAAGATAAGCGTTTTTCTGAAAAATCTCTGTAACCTGAAGGGCTCAGAAGATGGAAATAAGAGGATATCCACCAGAGAGTTTTTACTTAATTTCTGAATATTCAAAAGATGTTTATGGTTGAATAGATTTTTTTAAATATGTGAAATGCCAGAGGTTATTAAGAATAATGGAAATAAATCACCAACAGGTTGAATGGAAGACAGCGTGATTGGCTGTAAACTTTTTGTCTCTTTGGAACTGCTATAGGATGTGCAGTGGAGTGGGAATATGATGTAGTGGAGGGTAGGGCATGACTCATTGCTGTAGGTAAGAAATGAGACTTCATGGTCTGGGTTCAATACCTAGTCCAAGGAGACATATGTGGCTTATCTTTGGATGATGGACGAGTGTTGGGAGAAAAGTAACTGTACACTTGCCATAGTTCTTTCAGGTTTTCTGTAAATATCTGGTAATTGCTTTTCTTTGCCACAAGATACTGGGAGATACGGATCTCTGTGATTGTTATGAATTAGGCCTTGATAGGAGTATAAAAGCAATCTTTTTAACTTTTATTTATTTATTTATTTATTTATTTATTTTACGATGCCAGAGAGGATGTATCTTTTGAATATCATGAAATATGCATTCATGAAAGCGTGAGCTGACACTGTTATGACACAGTTCTTATGCCAAAAATTCAGGTGGTAATTCCATCTACTCTCAGCACTGTTTATCTTTTCTCAAGCTCCCACCATGGAGAGATCTGGCATGCTCCCCAGTACAAAATGAAAAAGAAACTATTCCTCCATTTTCCTCATTAGTCATCTTTTCTTATAGTTGGGAATGGGGCCAGCACAAGGTTAATACTGCTCTTAAGTATCACTGAAATCCTGCTTTGTGGATTTACATAATACATTGGCGTTCTTGAGGCTCTTTATATAGACATGCATTAGCTAGCAGTACTTATGGGTGTGTGGAAGATAGAATCTCATCTTTTTCTTACCTGCAGTGCCTGAGTTGTTCTTGAGTGCACAGACTGGGGCAAAAAACCTCTGGATCTGTTTGCACAAAAGCAAATTTGTAACACACTTTTGAAGTAAAACATTAGAAAATGTAAAATAAATACCCTTAAATATTCAAAGCCAAGGGAAAAAATCTCTGTTGTTTTTCATCTAAATTTTTCTTTAAGTGGTAAAACCTAAACTTTCTGAAGCTTGAAGTGAATTCCAAAAGTCATTTATGAAATGACTCTCTTCTGAGGTCCTCAGGAAATGTGCACAGTGTGTGGATTAAACAGGTGGTTGTAATGAAGAAACTGATAGATCACACACGTGGCTGTTGTGATTGCAAGCATGCTTCTGACTATTAAACTAATCTGGTAGAAGTGTGATTGCGCATGAACAACTTAAAACAGTATCTGACGGGATAAAGTGGGAGAAGAAAGTTTACTGTGAATTAGCATGGATTGACCATTCAGAAGGTCAGCTATCTTCACACATTTTTTTCCTTGGCTAGTGCTGCCATCTAGTCTGTGCATGTGCATTTTAAACAGGGGAAAAAAGAATCCTTTTTTAATCTGAGTGGAGACATGAGTATGAAAGCATCTAACTTGCTGTGCAGAGAAACAGTTCATTTGACATACTTTTGCAAGTGTGCTGCTGAAAACCACTGAAATGGTGCATAACACATGTACTTCTTAAGTTGTTAGAGAACATAAAGTAAAATGTGAATTGTCCAACTTTTAAAGTGAACTCTTTTGTAGTTAGTGAGTGTGGAAGAGGAGAAACTAGTTGTTCGGTAGTAGTTTGAAGGTTTTGTTTTTATGGGGTTTTACCTGAAAAAAAGGTTTGAAATAATTCTATTATGCACTGTTTGACCTTCTAATGAGACAGAACCACCTTCATTCAGGTGACTTCATAAGTTAAAGAGGGAGACTGTGCGTTTGGAAGTTCAACTATTTTATTTGTTCAAGGAAAACAGTCCAACTATGTCTGTCTTCTTTTCCTTTTTTGTTTTTGTCTTAAACTTCTAATATGTATCTTATGCTAGAAACTTCCATTTAGAGTAAGTAAAAATCAACCTAAGAATATATATTCTTGTTTCCCTTGACCTAATTTTAGCTATGTTACTTCCACTAAAGGCTTCTTACAAGAGAGAAACAAAAATGCTCAGTAACATCTATTTCGTAAAGAAGTTGTGCACAACTCATTTCATGCAGGCTTATTTTAAACACATTTCTTTCCTAAATCAATTGCAATGATTTTGGAGATGCTGATACAGCATTTTTTGCACACTGTCTTGCTAGAGGGCCGTATCTTGGGCTGGAGGAATGTTTGAAGAGAGGCAAGGTTCATTTTTATGTCCCTTCCATGTTTTGCCAATCTACTGAAATCAGGAGATCAGCAATAAAAGGTATCAAACATAGCAGCAGTTTTTAATTTGTGATATGAAAATGTGATTGTAAGGAATTAGATTTAGAGTAAAAACACACGCCATATAATTCGTCAGACAGCAGCAGTGGTAACTATTTTTTGTCACTAAGTTTAAAGTGGAAGCAGAGGCCTAGAGAAATTAAAGGCATTGTTAAAACAGATGGCCTATTGAGATGCTTGTGCTTTTTCTGTTTCAAAAAGAAGTTGTTTTTCTCCTGCTGTGCTAGTAAAAAATTGCCTGGTCATTATTGCCCTGTTTGTCAGCCTGTACAGTTTTAGCATGGGGAAAGAAATGCACAGAACACTTACCTGCTCTGAAGCAGCACTTTAGATAATAGGCACTGCAAAGACCTGTAGCATTTTGCAAACAGCTCTTTTGAAATTTCTTCTCAAAAAAGTACCAAATCATGCAGAATTTAGCTTTGGAGCACCTGCAGTCTACCTGCAGGGAAAGGTAAGGTGGCTCCTGGGGCACATATGCGCTTCTGTGGCTGGGGAATGCAGAGCAGAGATATGGACCCAGCACTCTTCCTGGGGAGATGAGCCGTTCTGAAGCGCTTGGGTTTGCACGTCTGTTCCTCAGCAAGATGTTGCTAAAACCTCCAATTTCTGAAGTATTACAACCAAGGACATGTCAGAAGTACTGCTATTTCCATTTCTTCCATGCTTCTTATGCAGTTTGTTCTGTAATTTAAATACAGTTCTCCAGTGTGTATCCATCAATACATGTGTATTTTATGCATGGATACATAGATTTAGTTCTTTTTGAATGATATTTGGTAGCATGGTTATGTGGCTGAAATATTTCCAAGTGTGTACAACTGATAATTTCAGAACTAGCTAAAATTAAAAAAAAAAAAAAAAAATGGGAAAAAAGATTGTCCATTGCTAATTGCACCTTCAGTTTTACTGACTGATACGTACTCCTTGCCAAGTGCGTGCTAATTTGCAAATTTGAAAAGGGTATTGTTTCTTGCTGTGACTAAAAATTTAAAATTACTTTTTAAACCAGACTAAAAGTGCATTCCACCCTAACCCCCAAACGGCAAGCTGTTCCTTTCAGGATATTACTCAGATTTCTAGAAGCTGGATGTCTGTAATAGTTTTCCTTGCTTGCTAAAATCTAGTGAGGCCATTACCATTTAAAATACTTTATTATACATTTCAAGATTGGCAATTAACATTTAAAGTGTGTTTGGAGCAGACAAAACATTATTGTATCTGGACAATGTTCTTTGCATGCATGTTTCATTCAACGCATCTTTATTGCCTTAATGAAAGTATTTAAACTGCCAAAAATGCTTCTGGAGTCTAGGAAGGGCAATCTTTTCCACATCAAACTCTATCTAAATTGATAGCATAATGGTGGAAGATGTAACTTGATAAAAATTACTAGCCAGATTTTTGCCTTTTTTTTCCTCTTTTTAATAGCTAAAATTATCAGTAAATCCTTGTTTTGGCATAACTTTTCTTTTTTCTAACCAGAGATATTTTAATAACCTCAGTATTTCTCAGGTTTTCTCAAGAATCAGTAATTGTCAAACCGGAATAAATTCAGCAAGGTTAAATATTTTGAAACTAAAATACCTTTCTGATCTTAATGAAGATGTGCTCTAAATAGAACGTAAATGTTCTTTTGCAAGAAGATACCTACAATGTTCTCATGTATCAAGTTTTATGAAAGGCAGATACCCTAAATAAGAATCATTCAGCTGTTGTTATGGTATTCATAGTCGGATTCTGTAAAGCACTTGGATTTGAGCAATGGATGTTGGCCTGTGGGCTAGTTATTTGGAGGGCTAAATGGAAACTGAAGTATTCTGAAAATTTCTTTCTGTTGCTGGCAAACAAAAAAATGTGACTAATCAAATCATATCAGTATGTATGCATGTGGAAGTGCAAGGTTTTGTAGAGTCCAGGAAGAGGACTCTGGATTCTATCTAGTTATTAACTTGCCAGGAACTCTTACAAAGGTTTCTTATGAAAAAAACCTGACCATGCCCTCTGATGTGGACAAGCAAGTGAAGTGGCGGACTATCAGTAAAATTGAAAGGGTACTGCTTCAGACAATGCAGAGCAACCTGGACATGTGACCTTGTAAAACACAGATGACATTTTTCTCATGCAACTTTTAACTTTAATAATGAACATATATCACAAATATCATTGTATTCTAAGTATACCTTACCATTTTATAGTTGTAAGTTCAGCAGTGGCAAAGCTATTGGTAAGTATGAAAAGGGAAGTACAGACTCTCAGGCTGTAAGAACACTATGGCATGCAACGTTTTCAGAAGGAATCATTTCAGAAATCAACGATGTCCTGTTCATGCCTTCCATCAACTGGAAAATGGTCTATTAGATTGGGACAGAAAAAGGTATGGGGATTTTTTTTTTTGTTGTTTTTTTTTTTTTTTTGTTTACTTTTAGGGGAGTGTGATGTAAGGAAAGTATAAACTTTATATGGGTGCTATGTATTTTACATGCTTTTATATTTTCTTTTATTTTGTTTTTAATTATAGTCACTATTAACGCATATGGATGCTGAAATCCTAAAAGCTTTGTAGTCATAAAAATAAAATCTTACCTTTTTTTCAGTAAGGTAACTTACAGTGTGTTACAGAAATAAAAATAAAAGGAGTTTTTCACCCCAATCTGTCTTTTAATTTAAAATACTTTTGACTGGAAATTACCTTATGTATAAAAAAGAGAAAGAAAATAAAAATAATAAAAAAAGGAACTGTTCTTGAGTTGCTTGTTGCCTAGAAGTGATGTGAGGCAGGAATGAGGAAACCTGTCAAGACCATCTCTCAAGTCTTTCCCACTATTTGTGTCTTTGCTTTTCTCCTGATGTCTCTTAACCACTCATTCTAACATGAAATTTTATATTTTTTAATTATAAATGTTTTTTTTATTTTTTAAAATATATTTGTTGATTTAAAGTTGGAAAGTAACTAAAAGTATTATGGAGAAATACAGAGTTAAGTATGTAAGCTTGTTGTATGGTTAGCAGCTTCCCTTGTACCATATGGTTAAAATGAATCTGACTCATGAATGCTTTGCAACATTCCTATGGGACAACTGACAGTGTGCAAAGTGCCCACAGAACACATATAAAATAAATTCATACTAAATGAAAAAAATTTAAGAAGCCATAATACACATTTTTGCTCTTTTGCCTTTAAATATGGGTATGATTTTTAAATAAACGTCTCTTCTAAGAGCACTTCAACTTCACCAGGCAGAGTTGGAAAGCATAAAGCTAGTTCAAAGAAATGAAAAAGAAGTGAATGCAACCTCAGCTAAACAACAGACTCAAAAACCCCTCAATATATAGTTTGAATTCTTTATTTCTTGTCCAAAACAATTTGCTAAGCAATTTCAGATTTGATACCAGGATGGTGGTTTGGAAAATTTAAATTCAACAGTAACTTTAATTTACAGAATAGTAAGAAAAACTAAACTCATAATTAGATATGATTGACATTTCCCTTGTGCAATACATGTCTTTTGTAATGACATTTGAGTCTCTTAGTGGTTTTTGTCATAGTTAAACTGCAAAGTGTTTTGCAAAGGGGATTAATCTCATTTTGCTTTCCTGTAAAATAAGGAAGGATGGCACAAGCAGACGAAGAGACTTTCCTAGAACAGTGGTAGAGCAATGGGCAAGCTCAGGGGTAGGCTCCCGTGGGCTGGTGCCTCCAGTCCAAAGGCAGTGCTTCCATTACAATTCTATAAGTGATTCTCTTTTTTTATTTTTATTTTTTTTAAGTGAATTGTTACTCACATTTCTGTTTTGTGACTGTCAGAAATCTGAAGTTTAATTGGCATAAGTTTTACTGTATAGTTTATTCACAAACCAGTCTTCTTATTACTTGTGATTTGAGTGGTTTCTTCTGGCTGTATGTAGCACTTAAAAAAAACCTGTTTAAAGATGTAGGATATTTTGCATGCATTGCAGATATGACTGTGTAAAAAATACAATTGCATATGTATGCTCCCTGTGGCTACAAAAGTACATATTCACAGAATAAAAAACACAGTCAAAGGAATCCAGACTGCTTATTTTTATACTTACTGATATCCCAGGGAAAAAGGTAAAAAGCAGTTTATAAAACCTGGACAAAAGAAGGATGTAACTTTTTTTTGTACTCCCTTGGGCTGAATTTCAGCTGAAATAACTGACAGTTTTTGGACTTACTGAAGGAAATGATGAGTGAAGATAAATATCCAGATGTTTGCTGGCCAGATGTGTAAGGTTACATTTTGGAAGGCATGAATGCTCTACCTGTGTCTTCTGGGAAGGAAACTGTAAATAGTAAACATGCTGGATTTTTATTTCTACAGTTTGGGGTGAAAAAAGGGGTTCGAAGTAAAACTGTCTTGCCCTCAATCTAGCGTTTTAAGAACAGATGCTGGTTGCACATGCAAATTTTCAGAGCATACAAGTGGGTTGGTTTTTTTAATGGCTATTATGTCTACGTGGCTAACTTAACACCCTTTGTGCATTGTTTTTAATTTAGGGGAGATGCAGCTTGTAGAACTGTCTTAATTTTCCAGCAGTAGGAAATAGGTGTGTCGAGTCTTTGAAAGTTTCCTATTTTCTGTTCCCATGTTTCAAGCTGCTTATTTACGACAACAAAAAATTTAAACCTTGACTTTTTCCCCTCTTTCCCCCGCCTACGCCAAGTCTCTCCCTTTCCCACCTAACATACAGATCTGCTTCTTTTCAAATAAATTGTTGGAAGCGGCTGCCTGCTCATACAGCAGCACAGCTCATCTCTGCTTGTGCTTGCTCTCAAACTTGGGAAGAGGAAAGAAAAGTCTTGTTAAAGTCAAGTAAATAACTTAGCTGCTAGGCAGTAGGAAAAATATTGGATTTGATTGTGTATTATTCCCATATGGGTGAGGTATATTTAAAATTGAAAAGGAAACCAGCTCCCTTAAAACTTAAAGGGACAGATTTTCAAAAATTGGCAGCCAATTTTCGCCTATAATTGTGCTTAATGTGGAAGGGATTTTCCTCTGCTGATGAGGGATAAGAGGGTCTTGCCACCAGACTAGCAGTGAGGGAGAGGAGGCCCCTTCCAGCGTGTAGATGTTCTTACTGGCCAGATCTTTTTCTCCTTCCTTGGGCTAAAGATCTCCCATGGCCCACAGGGCCCCAGAGAGGCGGGCGAGGGCGGGAGCCTGCCCCAGTGCATGGGAGGTGATGAACTCACTTATGTGAACTCCCGCTCCTTTAGGAGCTCCAAAACAAGCATGTCAAGAGTGAAACTTTTTTTTTTTTAAATTAAAAAAACCCCAAACAACTTTTGAACGAGGTTTTCTCCTGGGCAGGCAGTGTTGCAGCATGTTCCAGCACCGCAAAATCCCTTAAATGGCATGGCCTGTAATTTTAAATGGAAACAGCCTTGAAGGGGTTTTTTGTTTATTGTGCTCATGTAGGCTAGTTTTTGTGTTCCCATTCTGCCAGTGTGTAAATATTAGGAAACATAATAACCATGTAATTACAAAAGCCCAGTCTCTTCCTCCTTAGAAAAAATAAAGGGCTTCTAGAAATATTTGTCTCAAAGACACAGGCTGTCCCACCCTCAATTTCTTCAGGACCTTACTTATTTCTTCTTAATCATGTATTAGAACAAATAGGCTTTGGAGCAGGATCTGAAGATTGCCTATTGCAAGCATATAGAAATAGCTTGTGTCAATTCCAGTGTAATCCTCAAAACATTGCTTGGAGGTGTCATGTGCTCAGGACAAGTGAAGACATTAAAAGGTGTAAAGAGTGTGGAGGGATCAATTGCTGTCACGAGTCTTTGCATTTACAGAGGGAAGAGGAGTGGTTAAGAAGGGAGAAGAAAGAATGATGACGGAGTCATCATGAAGAAAAAGTGGTCATAGAAGTGCAATGATCCTGGTTGTGGGAGTTCAACCCTGCTCCTGGGACAGTTGCTGCTCCCTGTGGGGAGATAACAAACTGCTAGGCACTAGGAAAAAAAAAAAAAAACAAACACCTTAACCTTCAGCTAAAGGTTAGGAACCAGAATGCACTTGGAAGCTGCCCCCCTCCATCACTGTGGTTATGGTAGGCACCATGACCGCCAGGAAGGTAGAGCTCTGGACCCTGCCACCCACCTGCTTTTCCGACTCACTGAGAGAAAAAAACCTTGCAGTTTCCTAATGCAGGTGGGGGGATGGAGAGCAGAGTGACAAAACACATAGTTCACATTTGGTAGTCAAAATAACTGTTTCTCAAGCATGTGGTGGCTTATCTGCATGTGTTGCTGGTGTTGCCAGGTCTTGCGATATTATCACCTGTCTCAAGAGCTTTAGTAGTGGTGTTGGCTTTGAAATAATTCTGAGATTGTTTTTCTTTGGCTTTGATTTCTGTGTCTATCAGACACATTTACTTTGTGGTTTTTATACATATTGGGGGAGTGAAATCACTTCTATAACACTGGAAATGGTCTAGACTGTAGCAGTTGCACTAAGAAATTTCAGCTATTGTGACCGTGTACAGCTGTGTAGGAGAGGATTGTGGTAGGCAAAGTGGGGTACATTCAGATAGGAAAAAGCTATGGATCTGCCTGTGCGAGTGACATATAGAAGCACCATGGGATGTCGGGGAGAGCATAGGGAGGGCTGGATGGAGCAGAGGAATGTGACAAAAACCAGTAGGCATTGGGGTGGAATGGAGGAATGTACGTGGAGTCAGAACGAGTTTAGGAGGAGTGGTCTGAGGCTAAGGGAGGAAATTTATGATGGATAGATTTATGGCTGCTGCACGTTGAAGCTGAGGGATAAAGCCCTGTCCTATAGAAGCCCTCAGAAGTTTTGCTGTTAATTACAAAATGAGAGTTTGCACCAAAAATGAATGACAGTCCATTTTTTATATCAGGCACTGAGAAATCTTGTATTTTTGTATACAGATAAACTGATCTGCTGAAAATACTGTAGTAACTTCCCAATTAGTTACGCTTCAAAATCTCATGATTGTCAAGCAAATGTAATGCTTTTTTTTCATGTGTAGAAATAGCAATAGTAGTTTTTAGTGGATGAGTTGGGTAAAATTGTCCTCTACTCTCTGTTCTAAAGGGAAAGGCAATGGCAAGTGCTAGAGGACTGTATTTTTATGTATATTATGATGGAGGGGTTGTATTTTTTTTATCCCTTTAGAGCTATCTAAAATTTTTCATTTGTTTATGTTCAATAAGAGGCTGTATTAATATTTTTTAGTTACATATAGATTTATATCTATTAGTTGAGTAATACAAGCATCCCTTGAGGGGTGCGCTACTGACTGTTAATATAATTGCTGAAAAGTTTCACACATTTTTTTAGTTGGGAATAATATCCAATATGTCGTGTCTTTTGTGTGAGGCGATAGCACAACATTTTACACATTAATCAAAATAATTCACAGAGCTTACTTCATCTTCCACTCTAGTAGGATATGGTTACTACACAAATAACTTTAAGACAGGAAGTAAGAATAATGCTGTAATTAACTGAAATTGCAGGGGAACTTAGGTAGTCAGAATGTAATTATGCAAGGCAGAACTCAGTCAGGAAACAGGATTAACTTTCCTGTTCTTTTGAAATATGCCAGATGATTGCTAATATTTATAAATGGTTTTTACATATCAACTGAATGATGATGTCTGTGACAGAAGGAGCTGCCGTTAAAATTACGCTAAACAGTTGATTCCTCTCTGACTCAGTGATAAAGATGCTTCCTCCAGGAGCAGCTGTTAAATTTCCTTCTTGCAAGGTAGATTTCCTTAACGGTGTCACATCCAAACATTGGCCCAATCTTTAGTAGTTTGTCAAGGCTAATTTGATTGCAGTATATCCAAAGTAAATTCAAATTGAAAATGACTGAGTAAAACTGGCTTATTTTAGGAAAAAAAAAACCCAAACTAAAAAACCAAAACCAAAACAAAAACCCACAGAAGTGCGTATTCTATGTTGCATCT
>JANHGB010039361.1:0-15260 GCA_026283785.1 Coracopsis vasa
TGGAATGGGTTGCCCAGGGAAGTTGTGAATGCTCCATCCCTGGCGGTGTTCAAGGCCAGGTTGGACAGAGCCTTGAGAGATATGGTTTAGTGTGAGGTGTCCCTGCCCATGGCAGGGGGGTTGGAACTTGATGATCTTAAGATCCTTTCCAACCCTAATTATTCTATGATTCTATGATTCTATGGTAGTGTTGAGCTATGGTCTATGAGAAGCATAATGCACTCAAGAGTCTTAATTGTTTATAATTCATACTTGACCTTTAAGGTGTATTGCTATTGTGATGTTTAAGTAGCAAGCACTACTGAACATTCAGAATGAAGAATTTTGAAGGAATTCAATAAGGGAAATAATTACCAAAATTAATGAAGTGCTTAGAGTGAAATATAACTTCATTTTGACATTTAATTCAGGAGGAAAATCTAAATTTTCTTCTTGTAATGTTTTGCTAAGTAGTTATACTGTTGTATCACAGATATGCTATGTTCATCATTTTATATTTCCTACTTTTTTTCCCAATTGAAAATAGTAATTATTTTCAGTGAACCAGATGCTGCACTTCAGTTAATTTTCGGAGAAGGTGGTTAACAGATTACACTGACTGCTCTGTAACATTAGCAGAAAATAATTAACTGGTTTTGAAATTCACTGAAAATTATCAAAATTAATACAGAGGACAGTAAGTGCCATGCAGAGACAGTTACATGCAAAATATGAGTCAAGTATTGTAGTAGAAAAAATGAAAATAACATAGCTCTAATCAAATTAAATACCTTCTATACAGCTGAAATTGTTCAATGGAAGTGTCATTTTTATTAATTTACAAGGTCATACATGACACAGAAGCATAGATCATATTAGCATTAGACTGTATTTTGCTTATGGCTTCCCATTTAGATGATGATTGTGGGTTGCTTTAGGACTTACAAAATTCTGCTTACAAAAATTCTTTGCAGATAACTAAGAATTGTAAGGGGTTTCTAAAAATGACAAGAATATGCTGCTATCTGCCAGATTTTTTTTTAACAGTTTACTTTTAAATAAAGGACTTATAAGTATTTTTTGCTATTGATGTATGTGCTGTCTTCCAACATCTACAGATCATGAGAAAAATTTTGCACACAGTGTGATTTCAGTTTTGTAAGTTTGAAACAAGTTTGCTGGTTTCACATGATGAGGAGTCACACGTAGCACTATCCCTTCTAGCCCTAGTTCTGATCCTGCTTTCCAAAAGTACTGCTTCCCACCATTCAACAAAGCCTCCATTACCTGGGGACTCTTGTTCCTTTTAATAATTAGTCAGTAGACTGTTGGTATTTTTTTTCCCTGTGGGAATTAGTTTGTGATCATTCCTGGAGTACATTTTTCTTCACAGTGCTTGGTATTAATTTGGATAAGTATAACACTTTACCCATTACAGCTTTCCTTTTCAGTGAATCATTTTCAAATTATCTTCTAAAGCTCCTTCTGAATTCAAACTCTGTTTCCATAGACAGCAGCCCTGCTGGATTAGTTAGTCCCATTATGTATGAGCCTCTCAAAGACAACTACTAAAGCAGTATTAATTTGTTGAATTTAAGCTTACATTTCAGCCTATTACAGTCACATAGCCAGAACTTGTGTGTTACAGTAGTAAAGAACTTAATATTTCCGTATGGTCTATGAAGTATATTTCAGCCATAATGACCCATTGTTTAAAAAACAGTTACAGATAAAGTATGTATTTATAGAAGAATAACATAATTAAAGTGTACTCAACATAAAGCAGTATGATCTTGAGTATATGCAGTTACTTAGAACTCCTCTGAAAAGAATGAAAGAATAGCAGGTCTTGGAAGATAGTAAAGAAAAATAACTTCTGAGTTTGTAGAAAATGTTGCTGTGGAGAGGGTAGAATTATTCTGTGTCTAGGGATGCAGATTATGCATACTTGCTATTCTGTACTGGTTGATCATAATTTGCCACTGCTGAGTAAAACCTGTTTTAGCTTGGAATAAAAACATGGTAGATCTCCTAGACTTTTTCCCATACGTCAAGTTAATAAACTTTCTTCAGTAATGCTAAAGGTAAGCTTGAGAAACGTAGGCAGCCATAAGTACCAATAAATGCATAGATTGAGCATAGAACAACCCCTTTGAGTTGTTCTGAAATATTTTTTGTTAATACTTCCAAAGTATTAGCAAACAATGCATTCAAAGAATTTAGGAGTCTTAAGTAATTTGTTTTAATGTCAAGTTGGGGTTGGCTTCTGTTTAATTTATATATGTTGCTTGTTGTTGAGTTTATTTATTTAAAGATAGCATTTAAATAAACATAAAAGAATACTTTTATTAAGCCCACTTGTACTAATGTAATGTATGTGAGCTTGAAATGATGTCTAAGTCACCTTAAGGATGCTAGTTAGTATGGTATACAAAAAAATAAAAATGAGCGGGAGTAAATAAAAATCAGGCCCAAAGTAGCTGTAAATAATAATGAAAAGTTAATAACAGGATGGACTTTAGTGCAGTCATCAGCAGATGCATAGTGACGGTGTAATTTAACAAAGTTGCTAGGTCACTCACACACCATCAGAGAACATAACCACTCTCCAATTACATTACTATGGAATTGCTTTAACAAACTGAATACCTGTAGTAAAAGAGTGAAAGTCATGGGTATTATGTTCTATAGAAAGGAAGTAGCAAATGCTGAAGATATCATGAATGTACCTGGTTCACTGAGATCTTGCAGTGCCAGAATATTTGTCACATAAAATGAAGGTAAAAATCATCAAATTGCATCTGAAAGAGACCTTCCTTTCCAACCTCCGCTTGTCAGATCTGATGTTTATTTTAACTTCAGGGGGAAAGAAATGAGGCAAACAAACACTGTTTGTTTGTTAGAAGTATCTTTAGGATTTTAATTGACTCAATAGAAAATAAAATTCACTCCAGATTAAAAAACAAAACCCAAGTTACTCCCAACAGTGGAAGCCATTTATCCTTGTGAAACACAAATACAGGGTACTGTGTTCAATGTTTAATTCAGCAACTGAATAATATAGCCAAGTATTTACCCCTTAAATATTTGGTAATTGGATAGTACAAGTTGAACCTTAATTAAGCAGTTAAATATTAAGTACCTTTGAAGAAATCATATGGTGCTCACCTTTTTGTTTTCACTTTAATGATCAGATAGAAGATAACCTGAAATTCACATCTGTGTATATTTAGCATATAGGAGAAAATTTATAAACAGATTCCAGGTAGATGTGTGTATGTGTTTAGATTTTGTGGTGTGTTTTTCTGTTTATTTGTTTGGGTTTTTTTTTTTCCTTTTGACAGGGGATTGGGAACACTTTTTTTTTTTTTTTTTTTTTAACCATGATGGTAGGAATACTTACTTAAAGGAGTTTTTAATGACAATTGTAACAGTACTTGGCAAGAAATTCTGGCTCTATTGAAAGCTATCCCAGAATTTCATTGCATATTTTTGCATGAGAGCATCATTGCAGTCAGTGTGTGATGTGATTTTTCCCTAGCATAGATATTGCTTAAGTCTTATGTCATTCCTTTCTAGAGACTTGTAAGTTGTTTACTTTGGATGGAATAATTTAAATTGTTACTGGTTAAAACACTCCGGGAGCCATAGCAGAGTACAAAGTGATTATTGACCAGAAAGCCTGGGCTTTGGCTTTTTTTTATAAATCGCAAATTATATTTTCAAATGTGATAAGCAGTGAGTATAAGTAATACGTGATTTTGTTCTTAAATGTAGTGAGATGGACATCATGTACAATATAGCTGAGAGAGGATTATTTGACTTCTGAATTCTGGTAATATTTCAGTTGGAGTATTACATACACAGGAAGGATTACTGTTGCTAATAGCTGTTTGTAGGCTTTTATGTTAAGTTGAACTATGTTTATGTTAGCAGTTGTCTAATGATCGGATAACTGCTACCTAATCTGTTCAGTTTTAGTTTAGCATTACACGATCATGTGATGCAACCTTTATTGTTAATAATGTAATTATATTTCTGTAGCTAATAAACAATACTAACCAGTAGTTATTCCATGCTGAATGTCCTTTTTATGAGCTGTGAATAGCAATGCATGATAAAAGAGTACAGGAGTAAGACTGTAGTAGGAGCCCTCCCGTCCCTCCCGTAAAGGCACAGCATGATATTGGAGTCCTCAGGGCTAGGGTGAGTTCATTAGCGGGCCATTACTGCAGAATACAACTTTGGCAAAACCACTTTCGGTAATCAAAGATGGAACATAGAACTAGTAATGGTATAATATAAAGCATGCTTTATAGTATACATTTAAATGTAATACAGAGTTGTGAGTTGATGAAGAAATCAAGGTGTATAGTATGTTAGTGATACAAAAGTAGTCCCAAGAGAGTCCTCAAGAGAGGAGGAAGCAGCCATTCACATTCACATAATGCCGAGAGGGTCAGGGAAGGCTGAGTTTGATATCAGAGACTAAGGGATAGAATACAAGGAAGTGTGTGTATATTAAGTTTAATTGTGTTATTCGTTTGGAGATTCTTTTTTATATAACAGAAGTGTTCATAATAATTAAATCTGGGCTAGTAATAGCTAGTTAATAAGACTGTTAAGATTTCAGTTAATCTGCTATTAATTTCTTGCCTTGCACATGCGTGGCAGAAGTTGGAGTGCAACATATTGGTGGGGAATGCAGACAAATTAGGCTGTAAAATTTGTATGTATATTGGAGAGCATACAGATGAACACATTGAGAATGATGTTTGCAAACTATCAGCTACTAAGAAGAAGCTGGAGAAACTGTATTTGTTTATTCTGAAGCAAAAATCCTGAAAGTTGGACATAAAGAATTTTTGAAATGTAGTTATGGAATTAGTATTTCTGCTGGTGGTGTGACTGGCTGCCAGTATGTGTGCCTGGCAACCCACTGAGAACTGCTGGAGCAGAAGAAATAATGATCAGCATTCTTCATGTCTACTAGTAACAGAACAAGACACAATGAACTCAAATTTCCAAGAAAAATAAATTATTTTGACATTAGGGAAAACTTACTAAGTGTGATGATAATGAACATTCATTCCCATTATCTAGAAGCTGGCTGGAATCCTCTTTGCTGGAGATCAAAGTCTACCCAGTAGGCTCCTTTGCTTTACCCAGTAAGCGTGTTGACTTGTTAAAGTCACTTCCAGTGTAACATTTTTTAGATTTAATTAATACATCTCCTTTGTCTCTGTTTCACTGAATTTTATAATTTATTACAAGTGGTGTTGGGGTTATATGGGCATTTTCTTTTTAAATAGCAGTTTAAATATTAGATATTGGTTTTCCCTTCAATACATTACTTTTACAGACAGTATCTTTGTCTCATAGGCAGAGAAACGTATAACTCTTCAAGTCAGATCTGCATTTAAATAATAATTTTTTTTTATTTTTCTTCATATTATTTGATGATAGACTTCAGAAGTTCGCATGTTGTACCTTGCTGGTCGTTTGCAGATCTGCAAATCTTCAAAAACTTAATTCTGTCCTTACAAACCTGTCTTGCAATAAGGCAACCTGAAATTGCACAGGTAATCCTGCCTTGAGACATACACTTTTCAAAGCTTCAAGGTGTTCCAAGTTGAACTCAGATGAGGAAAAGGGAAGGAAAAGTTACTTCCCTTTTCTCTCATCAGTAATGTGATTCTAAGTCACAAATTAAGTCACCCTGGTTTAAATATTGAATTAGTTAATTTAGAGTTTTCAAAATGTCTTGTAATCTGTTCTCAAAGCTCTCAGTCTATTCATATGAAATGATCTTTCTTTTGGTGCTTAAGCTTTTCAAAGCATTCATGCAGTTTATTAGTCAACTGTGTAAAACATCACATAATTTAGCACCTATTAAGTGACAAACTGCAGAACCACGTGAAATACTGGTATGGTATCATGGTGGAGCATTTCAGCTTCACTTGCCCACTGATATGGCTCCCAGAACTTTTGTTGCCGCCTTAGTCAGCTTTTACCATTTCTGCTTCTACCAGATATTTTTTGGTTTTCCTTCTGACAAAATTCAATAGAACTTTATTTAACGTAGGTGTTTTGTTTAATTTCTAGTGACCTTTAGGGTATTGACCTTTAGGATACTATGCAGCATAAAGCATCTGATATGTTTTGATCCATTTAAATACAGGGTTTTTTCAAATGTCAGGCAAAGGAAATATGGCAGTGGAACATAAAAAATTTAATAGTGGCCTCCAGTAGGTCTCATTCAACAACACAATAAAATTACCATAGTAATATTCACATGGACAGAATTAAGTTATTTTGATACTTTAAAAATGTTTCTTTTTTGCGTAAAAATGCCTAGTGACTTGTCAGATTGATTAGGTTTCTGCAGATACCAGACAGATAATAGAAAAATGCACTTACTACAAGTAGAATGTTTGGTTCAGCTGCATGAAAAAACAGTGATGAAGTAAACTGTACAAAATACATCAGTGTTGTCCTCTTTTAATACATACTCTGTGTGCATTAGCGAAATCCCATATATGGGTAGCTTCCATTCTTTCTGTATGTGATTCTTTCCTCTAATTTTTAGTTTTGTATTGTTCTGTGATTTCTGCTTTTAGTTCATTGCTAGATCTGAGTTATGCCCATTATTCATGGCAGATTTGTCTCTTTCAATATGATTCTGAAATGTCAGGCATATTAAATAAAACGTTACATGCTTAGTGTGGTCTAGTTTTATATGCATGCATTCATTAATACTGAATATACAGAGATTGCAGGTGTACAAAAAAACCCCAAAACAGCTCTGTCTTAATGGTGATTCCTTTTCATCAGTAAACAACATTCCCATCCTTATCAATG
The DNA here is from genome assembly GCA_026283785.1 of Coracopsis vasa. Lineage (NCBI taxonomy): Eukaryota > Metazoa > Chordata > Aves > Psittaciformes > Psittacidae > Coracopsis > Coracopsis vasa. Next base: position 6,841 of record JANHGB010039361.1, read on the forward strand.
GACCTTTTTGTGAGTGTTGAGTTTGATATGTAATCATAAGAAAAAAGGACTGAAAATTATGCTGTTCACATGGCGCATAAGAGGCAATACAACTGGAGATGGTCATCTCCACACATTTCATTTCAATGTGTGATTTCAACATACAGAGGATAGCTGGCTGCAGTGGGGCAGTGACTGTATAGAAGCTGTAAAATATAACTACCGGAGCTCTGAAATCAAATGCAGACTCAACTTCACAAGTTTTTCCAAAAGCTTGGAAAAAGTTTCTTTTATACAGAAGCAGTAGTAGACTCTACATATAGGAGAAAGTGATTAGGACCACTTACTTGTTAAATGTACATTTTAATGACTACATGAAATAACAAGGCCCTTTCAAGTCACTGCAGTGTTCATGACTCCAGGCATTATTTGGAGGTAAGCTCAGTTCTCTTTTAAGGGTGATGCAGATGATGTGCCTGATTTCTGGGAAGCTGCCCAAGATCCAATATTTTCTTGATATATCAAGTCCATGGTATAGTGTCTTTGCAGTCTCCTATAGTTAAATCTCCCCACCATGAAGGTAATATTTTGCAAATACTACAGGCAATTAAGACTGATGAACTTTGTTGTATTGTTGTAGTCCCCACTGCTCCAGCTTACGGAATTTCTGTGCACTACACCTTTTTTTTTCATTCACTGTTTCATTTATATGAACAAACTTGTACTTATCTACTAGAAAGGTAATTTATTATGATAAAGAAATAATTGCATACTTTCAAGCTGCATGCAAACAGTGGTGGCAAGTATCATATTTCATTTCATTCAAGTCAAGTATTTGTCTTCACTTATTCAAAATTCATGCCTTTTGTGCTATTTTACAATGATTTGTGACTCCAGATAGTAATAACATTTGCACTTGAATTATGTATGTGAAATTTATTTTATTCTAGTCTTCACATTGTTTTACAGTTTGGGCTTTTCACTGAAAGCTAGAGATTAGCTATACTTGTCTATTATTGATAAAACTAATTTCACTTTTTCCAAATCTTACTTGGTTGGAGTTTGTTTTGGCAGAATTGAGGGTAAATTAGATCTTGGTCTTATTTTAAACATCTCCCAAAACTGTCAGGTGCAGATTCAGTGCCTGTTTTTCTAGATGGTTATTCATTAGGGGGTTTTGTTTGTTTTGTTCTAATCTTGAGTCTGTTTTTGTGTTAAAATATTTATAACACTGTTCAGGGATTTCCTGTATCAGTCCTGTCAGTGCTTCTTTCTCTAAGCAGCAGTTCTGTGTATCTGCTGGCTCTGGTGTTCTCTGATGATTTCTTCACTTCTTGACTTCCAAATACTTGTGAGACTATGGATTGAAAACAAGCAAAAATGCTTCACCATGCAAACCCATGGTGTTATTTTCAGTATGCATAGTAAAAGATAGCAGCTATGAAACTATCAAAGTGATTTTTTAATTGTTTTACAAGATGTCTTCTGTTAAATTGATTATTTTAGTGTTTTGTGTTCTGGATATATTATGTTAGGCCACTTCATAGGTGAGTGTAGACATTTTGATTGTTAAGCTGAAATACAATTAAAAAAAAAAATAAATGGGTAAGCCACTCATTGGCAATGAAGTGAAATTCTGTTTTACCTTTTTTCCTTATTTAAGGAACTATCATTATTTGTGGATTTCTATGGTAATGGTGTGATAAATGTTAAAAAAGTATTATTAATTGACCTGTTCCTTGTTTGGTGGCTTTTTTTTTTGTTTGTTTGTTTTTGTGTGGCTTTTTTTGGTTTTTATTTTTATTTTTATTAGAGCAGTAACTTAATTTTTCTTAACTCAGTATTCTGCCAAAGCTTTATTCAATCATTTGCCCAGAGTTGAGAAAAATCAGCAAAAATCATGCATATTTTAAAAAGTAATTACTTTCGGATGTAGGTTAGTTTATTTTGGTTTGGTTTGTTTGAAAAGATTTATTTGGCTGTAATTCTAGTGGAAGGGATTTTAATGTTGTCTTTTACACAAGAAAATGAGAATACATTTTGCTGTTCAGCAAGATCTGTAAAGTATAACAAGGATGAAAAGCAAAACTGACTGAAGACAACACTTTGATCCGTCAGCTTATGTTTATTTACTTTCATCTTACAATTTAAGCGGTGTTGTTTTTGAACTCGGTGGTTTGACCATCAACTGGGAGACTTCTGAGGGAATCTAAATGGATACATATTTCTACAAATTGCCCATTATCTCTGCAGAATTTTTCCTGTGTCTGTGTGCCACGTGGCTGTGCCAAGCTTTAATACAATACTCAATTACTGTCCAATAATAACTAATTGCATGGTCCCTAGTCAAGCTTTTATGTGACACTTAGAAAGTTAACTCACAGATTGAAATAAATATGTTATTAAGCATTTTACTTTTAAGTTGGACTTGAATTTGATCATTTCATTTACATAACAGACATATTAAAGAAGAAAAGATTTTTAAGGTCTTGTGTTTGTATCAGCTATGGAAGAATTGAAAGTAACCTTAGTTGTCTTCAGAAATTTCATACTGCAAATAGCAGGTATTCAGTATGAAAGCATTTTCATTTCTATTTAGTAGTGTTTAGTATCTTTCTGTGACAAAAGAGAAGAGTCTGGGAACAAAATATCAGTTGCTAGCTATTCAGAAATCCTGTTTAAAATTTTAAAATTTCCCTGAATATGAATATAAACAAAAATGACAGATGTAATTTGGAGCAATAAAAGTGTGGTTGAGCGTGGGGTAAAAAAGGGAAGGTGTTGTCTTTGTTTCTCACCGTCCTACTCTATTTTAACTACTATAAATTAAAACTACTTTTCCTCATGTCTAGTCTGTTTTGCAGATCACAGTAATTGGTCAGTGATCACCCTGTCTTGATCCATGGAACTTTCTTTCATGTGATTTTCTCCCCCTGACCTGTTGAGGAGGGGGAGTAAGAGAGCAGTTGCTTGAATATCTAGCAGCAAGCCAAGGTCAACGTAGAAAAATACTTGACTGAATTTTCCAGCTTGGCAATATTTTGAAAAATAATTAGATTCAGTAATATATATTGCATAAATCCAAGTATTCGGCAAAAATCCCAAAATTTTAGGCATTGTGATATCTTTAATGACTGTTAAAGTCAGAGTTTGATTTAATTTGTTTATTAAACATCTGAAAGAAGCACAGTGAATTTCTTCCCACTCAGTTACCTTTTTCACTGAAAGTTCAGCTGCTTAAGTCCTTATCAGCACTAATGATGACAGAGTAGATTACCTCTTCCAGTCTTTTGCAGAGCAGTTACCTGGTAGTAGCAGGTGAAGTCAGAAGCTGCTTTTTCCAAAGGAAGTACAGTGAATAGCCCACTGAGAGACACTAGAAAGTCTGCTGAGTGAAGCATGCTCCTTCTATGGAACAGCTGCCACTTTGTGACCTCTGCAGGCTTTCCTAATTTACCTGAAAGAGCTATGCAGCCTTTTGCTTGAGAAAGAAAGTACATGGGAATCTACTACTGGAAATGGCTTTTGTACATAACAAAGGACCATTCACGTAAGAAGCCACAAGCAACAAAATATGATCTGAAATACTGCTAAACTAGTACTTCTTGAGTAGAAATGAATTCAAACTAACTTGCACAGAGGACAGAAGTTAATCCTGAAGGTGATGAGTTTTTCACCGTTGACAAAGGAGAATAGAGATTCTATTCTTTATTTTAAGTAAGCAGAAGGACTACAGTAATAATAATTACTTGCTTTGTGCTTTTATTTGTGTCTGTTGAAAAGGCTTTAGTCAAAGGCTGAAAGAAGTTTGTAAACAAGATGTCCACATTGATTGTGTCATAACCTACCATTACTTTAAATGCTATTTAATGAATATTTTAACATACAAATTCTATTTTTAATTGCTTTAAATGTTAATGTGAATAGTATAAAGTTACCCTTACTATGTAATCAGTCTCATTACCTAATTGTCTGTTATCAAACATTAATTTTCTTAGTGTGCAGATGTTATACTCTGCTGTATTTGAAAAGAGTCACTTTGCATACAAAGTCAGTTCTGGAACAGACTTGGCCTGTATGCAGACTGTGTACTGGTGTTGTATACACCTGTATCAGTACCAATATAATGTATTAAGGCTGTCTTTGAAACGTTTTTCACATCACAATGAATGAAATGCTTTTAAAAAAGGGCATCTTTCTACTGTTGTATTCATGTTTCTTCAGATTGTAGCAAGCAGTGTAAAATAATATCTTGCCATGATTTCAGCCCTGCAAGAGTTACATTTCATTTAGCTGTCAGTTTTTCTTGTTGAGGAGCAAGGATATTCCGAAAGAAGCTGTTACAATCCTAGCTCACACAGAAGAATACAAAATCAATAGCAACAAAATCTGGACATGAACGAGACGAGGCATAGTGAGGTGAGAATATCTGGTCTCTTCACCTTTGGAAAGGAAGAAATCATTTGTATTGTACAAGACTGACAGTTAAAGAGGAGTTTATCAGTTGTAGCTGGGAACTGATACAGAACTGTGAATAACATCCATAGGGTGGATGAGTTTGGAAAAAGGAAGGTAGGTACTTAATTTTTTTTTTGTTTTGTTTTGGTTTTTGTTTTGTTTTTGCAGGGTGTTTTTTGGTGTGTGTGTGTGGTGTGGGTTTTTTTGGTGATTTTTTTTTGGTGTTTGATTTTTTTTATGAGAGCATCGGTGTAAGACTTCATATATGAGAAGATGGAAAAATTGAAATGACGGGTAATTTTTTTTTTGTTCTGTTAACTGAATTGAGGTATGCATTCTGAAATTTTCCTTTCATCCCAGCCCTAAGATCTGCTGAAAAAATACTTTTCTCTGCAGTACCTGAGATGGTCCTTAAATCCATCAAGTCTATTAGGTGCCCTTTATTTTTGAGGACAATCCTTATTTATTTCATCAATTACACAAATAAAGGAAAGCTGTATTGATTAATCAGATCTTTGAGAAGTGACAATTGTTGAGACAGATTTTCTGCATATTATTATCTAGGAAGTAACTTTTTTTTAACAAAACATGCAACTCATACAGTACAAAGACAAAAAAAAAAAAAAAAAAAAAAAGGAGAAACAGTGTTCTCATTTAGCATTTCCAAATTTCCAACACCAAACATTTTTTTGCATCTGAAATAAAATTGTGGCCGTAGCATCGTGTTACTCTTTGTCTCCTAAAATGCTCTTTTTTTCTCTGAGTGCCTAATTTTGCACTTTTTACCTCATAAGGACATGGCATGCCAAGAAAACAACTTGTAGAAGATTAATACATATCTAACAACAAATACTTCCCTATATAAGGACACTCAGTGAGTAGTGTGCATGTGAAAGGAACTTAAATGTGGGTAGTAAGTCAGCGCTTTCTGCTGGACCCTGGAATTTTCTAGGTGAAGATCTTACTAGAGTTCCTTGGAAATTTTCTTTCAGGCTCAGCAGCATATCAGTGGAGAGAGATGCTACCCTGTATCACTGTTACGTGATCTGACTGTTTTCCAGGTGCTGAGAAGAATGTAAGAGGATATTAAAGCCATGCAGTAAAACTGGAAAAAGAAGGGAGTTTCCTTTGACCTTAAGATAGGGACTTGGTGAAAGTGTCAAAGAATGAATGAGATGAAGGAATCTCTCCAAAACTGGAGGCAGTGGTGCATACCCTAAACTGGGCACATTCCTTGTGAAGTGCAAAAGTTAGGTCATGATAAAAAAAAATTGGGAATAATGGAGGAGGGTACTGTAAGGTTTCACATGTTCTGAGGGACTTCTGAATAAATGAGTTGGAGCTACTTTGCCATTTCCCAAGAATCATTTGCTGATGTTCAGTACGCTACATGTCCTGGACCTCAAATAAGTGTTTACAAAGTGGCTTTAAAACCAAAGATTCCTTTGTGTCGTCAGAAACTTCAGGAAGTGTTTTGAACCCTTAAATGAAAAATTAATTCAAAATGCATGTTTATTCCACCTAGAAGACTAGTAATTAGGATGCTTTTTATGATCAGACTTTTTATTTTATATGGCATGTTTTGCACAGCTAAGTATTTGTATGATGGAATACAGACATACAATACGCTTTATATTATCCTACCATAAAAAATGTTCAGCGTGCTGACCCTAAAGTTGAGCCTAAAACCTACTCAGATTTAGTTGGTTAAGATGCATTTCCAGGTGAACCGTTCTTTTCCATCTTCCTTCTCTTTCCTCTGCTTTTTATGCTATCAATAAAAAATTTTCGCTGAAACGGACTTTTTGATTAAGATGGAAAAACAACTAGTTTTGTTTTCTGACATTCACCTATGAAGCAAATACCTTGTGTGGTAGATGTGGGAGGAACTACTTTGTGTATTACCAGCAGCATGTCGGCTCCTCTTTTAGTTACAAAAATGATGATAGATTTTACTGAAAAAGAACATCCTGTTCTTTTATATCTAAAGATATTTGAGACTTTTATGTTGGAATATAGCTGAGAAAATTCAAGACAGCAGTGAAGGCGTGAAAAAAGTATAAAAAAGATTTATGTTCAGAGTATCAAACTGATATGTTTGTGAGAAATTATTCCATTTATAAATTACTGGAGAATTCTAATGAATATTTGCTTACATTTAATTGCTTAATTTCTGTACTGCTTAATACAGTGAAGTACAATAGAGATAAATCATCATTTGATCTTGAAGGTTGTGTAACTAAAGTTTTCAATCATTCTTCCCCACCTGCCAAAACAGTTTCAGAGTTGGAGGAGATGCTTCATTTTGTCAGCATTCAATGCCTGGAAATAATGAAGCATGCACCCACAAGATGATTACACTTTGCAGTTGAAAGATCTTAAAATATATTCCACATATTAGAAGTTATATTTGTTGATTAAAAGGTACTTGCCCAGAGACTTTTTTAATTTTGGCAATGTAGAAACTTTACTTTTATGCTGACTTTTACAATTAGGAAAATCTTATTTTTGTAATTATTACTGAAGTGTTAAATACTGTGAGTTTCACTGTAGGTTGTAGCCGTGTTTCAGAATTTCATGTATTACCAAAACCCCACAAAATAAGTCTCCTTTATGCACTTTATAGGTGGAATACTTTACAATAAATGCATCACATTTCAAGTGAATGAAAATATTTTCCTAAGCAGCATGTAAACTAGCCTGTGGGTGTCACCGTCACAGGTAATAACACCTAGTAAATTTCTAAGTAGGTGATTTATTTATAGGAGAACATGTACTCAAGTTAAAAAAACTCTATAGTCTTTATGTGGAGAGTGATAAATTCATGCATCACTGATATTTGGAAGAGATTTCAGATGTAAAATTATGTGTGGCTTTTGGGTGCATTACCTTGTATTACTCATTTCCACAGTACTGTATGTATTATTGATCTTTCCTGTACAGCATGTCTTCCCAGCTTTCATGGAAATTACGGAAATAAGTGTTAGAACTCACATTAGAATCATAGAATCAACTGCGTTGGAGAAGACCTTTAAGATCACCAGGTCCAACCATTACCCCAAGACTGCCAAGACCACCACTAAACCATATCACTGAGGGCCTCATCCACACGGTTTTTGAACACTTCCAGGGGTAGTGATTCCAACACTTCCCTGGGCAGCCTGTTCCAATGCCTGACCACCCTCTTTGTGAAGGAATTTTTCCTCATATCCAGTCTAAACCTTCCCTGGCACAGCTTGAGGCCGTTACCTCTTGTCCTATCATTTGTTGCTTGGGAGAAGAGACCAACACCCGTCTCACTACAGCCTCCTTTCAGGTAGCTGTAGTACAGTACAGGGGGATGATCACTGCCCTGGCCCTGCTGGCCACACTATTTCTGATGCAGGTCAGGATGCTGTTTGCCTTCTTGGCTGCCTGGGCACAAGCTGGCTCATGTTCAGTAGCCATCAGCCAGCACCCCCAGGTTGTTTTCTGCAGAGCAGCTTTTCAGCCACTCTTCTCCAAGCCTGTAGTGTTGCATGGGGTTGTTGTGGTGCAAACACAGGACCCAGCACTTTGCCCTGTTGAACCTCATACCATTGGCCACAGCCCATCTATCCAGCCTGTCCAAATCAATATTTTATATTTTAAGAGTACTACATCGTATTATTGGTCTTTGTTCTTCTTTTGTAGTTTGTCAGATACCTAAATTTGGAAAGATCCACTATTATGCCACAAGGTTATAAATTACCACAGTGGATGTCTTTGTGAACATTAAATTGAAATTTAATGAATTTGAGATTTACACTTGATTAAAAGCCCAAATTTGCCAAATATGTCTCTGTAATTAGTTAGTTTTGGAAAGATTTGCTTTCTGTCCATCATTAATTTATCTAACTTAAAGTTGTAAAGGTCATAGAATCATACAATCATAGAATAGTTAGGGTTGGAAAGGACCTTAATATCATCTAGTTCCAACCCCCCTGCCATGGGCAGGGACACCT
>JANHGB010039366.1:0-36489 GCA_026283785.1 Coracopsis vasa
TCCTGCTCGTGTTTGCAGTGTGCATGGTTAAAACCCTTCCAAAATCTTCGTTCGCGAAGTCAAGCCATCATCATCATCACATACATACATTATATACATTTCTCCTATATACATGTATGTACAGGAGAAATCACTACAGCTTGTGGTCTGACCTAACCAAATTGAGGATTAATTGAACTCAGCACTGGCTTATTCAGTCAGTATTATTGTAAAAAGAACTTACAAAAGATCAAGGTAATTACTTCCTTGTGCTCGAAAATAACTAGCTAAGATAGACCCATGCATAACACAATTGCTTTTGTTTGTTGGGTGGGTTTTTTTTTTGTCAAAGGGAAATTAGCACTACTTCCATGTATGCAGACAAGTTTTGTTACAGTCTTTGGAAAACTACACTCAATGCTCAGTAACTAGAGATGCTGATAACGTTATTATAATTGTTCCTATTTTTAATACTTGCATTATATATATGTAATATATGTATAACTTGTATCATACATACTTCCTGCCCTTCCCCATGCTTAGCAATGCCAATTCTAAGTCTCATTATCTTTGTACACTGCTTGAGACAAGGTTTCAAATGGGGTCTCAAGTGCTGTAGTCACACAGACTGTGGCCTGGTCTCAACAGGAAAATCATCAAGACCCATATAGACAGAAACATGAAATCAGATGTCTTCTGATGTCACATGATGTCACATCTGAGAACTGATTCCCCAGACCTATGATCAGTGTTGATCAGCTGATTTTATGGCTGGGAAAGAACAATTACCATGTATTTGTGCACAAAGCAAAGGTCTCAGATAACTCAAAACACTATAAAAAGCAAGCCCTCTGACTGCTCACCTCACTATGTATCATGCACCAAATCAGAGCCAAGGGAGCTTCTCGACAGAAAGCTTATGGTCTTCCATTTTCTAGCAGGATCCCTATGGCTTATTCAGAGGTTTTAGCATTTTTTATAGATACTGCAACAGATTATTCTCATGCAAGCATTTCCACAGCACTCTGCTTCTGTTGACTTGCACTTAAATGTGCATGGGCTTTTTCCTGTCTTGTTTTTTAATACTTTCATTAATAGTTCCTATCATGATGCATAATCTTGTTGTCTAAATTCAAAGGTACATTCTGCAGGGATTTCTGCATGTAAACACATGTCCGTGGCCCACATAATAACAACAGTAAAGCTAGCACAAAATTTTCCAGGGTGACATGTTTGACTTAGAAAATATTGATGTTACTGAATTAAAATATCTTTCAGATAAATTATATTTTTGTCCAAATTCTCACTGGATAAGTTTTATTAAATCTTACTATCAGAAAATTGATTTTTTCTTTCATTTCAAAAGGGTCAAAGCACTTTTTTCTATGATGGATTTTGACTAGATAACAGAATAACACTGTCATATTACCAGCTCTGACGTTACTGAAATGTAATGCAGTGTACAGTAGGAAGAAAACATTTCTGCATATTTTCTTTACAAGACATTCTGAGATCTTCATCCCAGCTTAAGACAATGTAGAATTTTGAAATCTCAGTATCTCAAATAACAATTCCTTTTTTCAGCTTGATTTAGCCATTGGAGAATAGGAGCAAAGCTGCAGAGATGTCAGAGGGGACATAAGAGAAAATACAGTGGCTGGTAAATAGAAACACAACTGACTGAGAAACAACTAGTAGCTTTCCTGAAGTACTGTGACCTTAATCAAATGAGAAACTTTGTGACAATGATTTTATTAAATGTGAATTCTGATTTTATATTACCTGTGTTGCAAGGAATTTCTGTGAGATTCTCAATGTAAGATAATGAATTTCTGTGTTAATTTACTTGTTATCCTCTTAACGTATTGAATATTTCTGTTTTAAACTCCACACATTTTCACCGAGGAACTATTTTAACCTCACATTGACTTTTTTTCACTGAATTGTCTTTCTCAAGTGTAAGCATGGTCTCATTCCTGCATTGAGTAGTTGCACGAATCTGTCCATAGCACAAGAGTCCAGCATTCATGCACTGATCCTCATGCACTGCACTAATGCTTCAAACAGTGTGTGTGTGATGGGTCTCAGTGTGGAGCCTACATGAATGGGAAGGCCTCAGAGTGGCAATTTATGGCCTCACAATGGTCCTTGGTTATGCATAAAACACCATTTAGAAAATGAACTGCTTTTCTTCCTTCCTCTCTTAGATACCAGAGGTGGGGATGGGGAAGAACACGAGAGGGCTTGTTCTTCCTGACCCAGATAATCTGAAAAAGCATGAATTGGCAATGGGTAGGGAATCTAAAAGTGTCAGATTCTCAGCACATCTGAGTGGTGTCTTCTTTGTGTGGTATGCTTTGCATTCAGTTAAATATAGAATTACAGAGCTGGTACCGTTGGAGACCTGCAGACGCATATCAGAAATCTCAGTAACAAACCTCTGCTCACAAGGTTTTCCAAACAAGTCATCTGGAATAAGTTTACTCCCATATCTGAAAAGAAAGGGTCTGATGAGGATGTTTAGTTTATATAATTCTTGGTGGGGTACAAGAAACAAACTATCTCTTTTTCTGGATTTGAGCATGTAGTTCTTAATCCATGTAGCCAGCCAGTGAATCACAGAGGTCTGATCATCATTCATTCAGTGACGACTTCCTGCTGACTGAAGAATTACTCTATACTCTGAAGTGCTCTGTTTTATAATTCAGTTTCTGACACAACTTCCCCCTTTCTGGACCAAGTATGAGGAACTAGAGAAATTCCTGGGAATGAAGGGCCTGAAGCTGTCAAAAAATGCAGTGATATCAGGTATAAGCTGAGGGCAGAAACTCTCCTGCAACTTACTTCTGTCCATTGCTCATGAAATTGCAAATAGAATTCTAAGAATATATTCCAATTGTTCTACAAACCAGAATATTTAGTGATTAAACTCTGAGGCTAATTGGGTTATTTAATCATCAGTGTAGAATATTTAATTCCAATTCCAACTCAAGGGTTGAGTAACTATTTTTAGAGAAAATAAATGAAAGGAAAGAAACATCAGTTGTCTTGCTAAAGTTATGTTACTGAAAGAAGAGCATATTTGGGATTTAATGCTGTATCCTTTTCATTACAGAAGGTGAAAAAAAGTCTTTACAACACACAGCGCTTTCAGCAAAAACTTACTTAATTCCTTGCTTTTTTTCACGAAATAAAATCTGTTGTTATTATTTCTATAATGGACATGCTTAAAGAGCCCAGTAGAGACGGTGTCACTATTGTAAAAAGTTCTGACTCAAACAGGGAGAGACAGAGATTCTCTGCCCTGGAAAGCTGAATGCAAGTGGATAAACCAGGCAGAGATAGAGAAAAAAGAAAAGAAAGAGCAAGTAAGATACCATTTTACAGATATGTTAACTGCAAACACCGAGTTTCTTGTGGCAGATAATACACATCCAGATGGAATAAGAATCCAGGTTTCCTGAATCCAAACCTGATAACTTTGGAAACTAATCCATCAGCTGACCCTTTGAACTGCAACTGATTTCAGACCATCGCTAGTTTTCCGTGAACTAATTTCAAACCTTAGGCATCAGAATGTCATAGAAACCTAAAGTTAAAAAGAACTAAAATTCATTTTAGACCCTAAGAGTGACCACTCAGTCTCCCCCACATTGCGGGGTTGTTCTGCCATACTCACGTTAGCTATGGATCCGAGACAATATGGTTGTAATAACATATATCTGTTCCAAAGCAGTGTCACCCAGATACAGCTATACTGCCAGGACCCAGGAACACAGTGAATGGGACAAAATTGTTAGCATGAGAAATGCCTTTGGTGGCAGCTGTGATTAGCTTGGTCTCACCTTTGCTGTAACTGAGGGCTCACTGAACCCCAGGCATTCCACAGCTATTGTCTTTTCTTGTCACCTTGTACATCATAAAAACAATACTTAAATAGTGTTTGACTACCTTGTTTCTCTTTCATTTCAAACAAAATGTGTGGGAAGTTAATGAGACCACTAACATGACAGCACTATCATCATTACAGTGGTATTAGGCTCATGCTTTATCAAAAGATCTGGACATGGGGCTGTGAGATGCAGCTGAGGTTAGTGAACAGCATCTTTCTAGGTCATAACTAGGAGCTTGTGACGTGGGCTTGGAAACCCCTGTACAGAGCTAGAACAAAATTATGTCCCCTGTCTTTAAATGCTCAATGGTCTAAGTATTAGAGGTGGGAATCAAAGCCACAAAGAAAGACAGGGAGCCCAGAGGATCTTCTGAAGAGCAATAACTGCGAGCTATTCATCTCTGAAGTTACCTGGCATAGCCCACCCTTCTCTTCCCCGTCCCTGCCAATACAAACCCAATTGTACAGGTGCAGAATGGAAAGCATGCTGCCATAGCTCCTCCATTAATAAACAAACACATCTATGCAATGTCACAACAAATTAGAAACTACTTATTTCTGCTCATTGAGCCAGATAGAATCAATAATCAGCAGGGAGCTGGCACTGGATTCATTAAAGCAGCTCTCAAGGCCTCAGAAATAGAAGTGAGAAGTGACCCACTAGCTATGTTTCCCTGTAGACAGGAAACTGGGCTAAAATAATATTCAGCTAAAGTGAAAATAATGGATAATACTCACTTTACATTGCATCCCTTCACCATCTAAAACAGCTGAGCATTTTCCTCAATAATGTATGAAAGACTGCTCAATGCCCAATACCTGATAATTGTACTGTGCAGTCTTGTGAAAAGAACCTGAAATAAACCAGAGAAATAGTTCTTAGTTTTTTATGCTTATTTTTGCCTGTCTGAAGCACATCAATCAAGTAGATCTGCTTTTGATTGAATCTGAGTGTTCCATTTTGCCAACTGCACATTAAAAATTCAGTCCTATGAAAAGCAGGTGTATTTTCCTTTCTTTTTATTTGCAAGTGTATAACACTAGAGCTTAATATTTATTAGAAATGGCCAGTCAATCTTCTGAGTCTACAGTTCTAAAGATATATCATATATTAACAGGGCTGGTAATAAAAGTGAAACACAGTACCAGATGTGAAATATGACACTTCTGGGAAATGATAAAGAATAGATAGAACTTCTCAGTTTATTACAATTATTACAAACTTTTTTACTGAGGAAACCACAAACAAGTTGAAGAATCTTTTGTGCTGGGCACTGTTCAGGTTCTTAACTGTGAAATAAATCTCATCCCAAGTATTTTTCAGTCCATGGCCTTGTAAGCATGCACTTGCTGACCTTATTCCTACAGCAGCTACACTGACAGCAGTGCTGTCATAGTGATAAAGTTGTGCTTGTATGCGCTGCAAAATTGGAGCTTTAAAAGATGAAATGGGAAAAGAGCTCACAGCCTACAGCAATCTGTGTGCCCAATCATATTTCATAGCTGGGAAACCAATGCAGATATCACTTTGAGCCCTCATGATCAGAGGTCATCATTAACCCTGGCTGTAATTGATAGACATTTTTTGGCATTTTTAGCAGAGACACCAGAGATCCAATGGGCTCTGTAGATAGAACCCCCTTTTGGTTATCATATAAATCCAAAAATTACTGTAAAATTAATTATGTTTTATATTACTATCTCATCGAGTTTTAGTAATAAAAGGAGATTAAGAAGGTTGCTCAGCAGAAACCTGAGTACTTTTCTGGAAAGGTAATAATCCATCTGTCCTTGAAATGTTGTTCTCAATAACTAACCATCACTTGATATTGCTATTCCTACACACACAGACTTTGGGATAATAAAAAAAAGAATCTGAATATATTAATTGGAGTTACGAAGTGTCACTCGCTCTCCAAATTGTCTAAGGCATTTTTCTGCAGTTTAATAATGAAAGTACAATTTAAAATACTTTAAATGAACACAGAAAATTACAAATTTTGGTTTAAGCATGTAAATTACAGATTTGCAGATGTAAAAAATTACTGAGGAAAGGCAATACAGACAAATGGATGAAGTATTTGAAGGGGATAGAAACCTGAGCTCTGGTCTTTGCTCTTTGTCACTTACTCATTTAATCTTCCTGTAACACCTGAGTGAACAGCTCTTGACTTCTGGAGCTATTTCCTGAAGCTTCCACATCACTGTGGTTTCAAACATGCAGAAACAAACATAGTGTGTAGGAAAACCTGGAACTATGCTCAGATGCCTGTATCAACATTTTTTTCTTCCATAACGATATCTGACAACTAAGGACCTAACTATTAGGTCCAGCATGGCTTGTCCTGAATTAAGAAGACTTCATTAAGAAAGGCACCAGGGCATTACTGAAAGGACACATGGAAGGTTGTGCCCATGAGAGGGTCATGAAGAACTGTTTGACTAAGGTAACATGAAAAGCATTTAGACATATGTCTGGTAATTCATATTGCTACAAACAAATCATCCGCCAGACTTAGTGGAAAGGTTTCTGAAGAGGTACATACTAGAAGGATGGTTAAGACACTTGTCAAATGTCATTTGGCAGTATCCAGGTCAGAGGAGGTTATCTCCTCTGTTAGCTAGATCCTTTTAGGGATTCCTATGTCTTACATGAGAAAGTGCTGGCCTGTCACATCGGTCTTTGTCCATTAATTGCAGCCATCATGATAAACAGAAAAATTTTCCAAAAAGATGAAAGCTGATCCCTTGTAACAGCTTTCACAGCCTCACCTCCTGAGTGAACTACTCAGTAAACAAGAGTACCAAGCTGGAGTCAGTTACAGCTGTTCGTCATGACCCAAAGGCATTTTTTGGTAATAAAAGAAGTGTTAACACTCCTCAGACTCTTGTTCAGCATTTCTTTCTAAAGCAAGATTACATGAACAGCTAAATTCAATTCTAAAATGGAGTGGTATCAGCTGATAAACTGCTCTGCAATCTCTCCCATGGGCACAACCACCTGAGCAAAGCCGCAGTGGAGAGACAAGTAGGAATATTAACTTACTGATTCCAAAGAACTCTTCAAAGTCAATTCTGCAGGAGGGAGCACATCTTGTGAGCTGCTTGTACTCATTTTGGGGTCAGCAGCACATATTTTATTAGGGAGGAGGGCAAATGTGTGGCTCAGGTTTTTTCCTCTGTGGGAAAAGTTTATTTGAACCGAGTGACTTGATGTATATACATCATGAAAGTCTACATCTCTTTTTTTCTCTTTCAGAAAATATTTCCTGTCTCTCACTAGCTAATCCTAACAGACGTAAATTTTGCAATACTTATTATCAAAAAAGTGTTGTCTTCAAAAGGAACTTACAACTGTGCTGACATCACAGCAACAAAGCACTGTCACCCCCAGACAAGATGAATGAAGTCATTCCTTTGTCAACTTGTGTTTGCATCTTGCGATTATACTGACTGAAATGATCTCCATTAAAAAACATGCAGGAGGGATGAAAATGACACTCAGCATATATGTGAGATGGCAGACAAATAGCGGGTTGCTCATTGCAGCTGAGGATGACTCTGAATTTAGCTGGAAGATTCATGGTTCCTGCAGCATTCTGGTGCATCCAACTGGAAACTCTGTGGCAGCTACAGATATAACTCTAAAAGTGGGAGGTTTGAATGAAATGGAAAGGGGAAAAGAATAATCCAGTTAGAGCAGTGTCACTAGCATTATCTATTGGTTTATTGCAAACTGCCACTGGTTTGCACACACCCACTTAAGCTAGATCTAAAGGCCAGCTCCTGCACTGTGGAATTACTGGAGTCACAAGATATTGGCAGAGGCAAAGCAAACAAGTTGAGCTTCTAAGTGGTGAAGAGGGTACATTAGCTATGAGCAGCTTATGTTCTTTCTGCAATGACCTGGGAAAGCAAAGCTTCTGTTCTGAGGTACCCAGCATCAGCATCCTTCATGCTTCTGCCTTAGCAAGAGACAGCTGGGAGAGAGAGACTCTGATGTGCCTGGCCCTCATGGTTCTGTTCTCTTGGGTACTCCAGGCAGGGCACATATATTTGACCCCTTTAAACCTAGGTTCAATCCAAAGAAGAGTCCTTCACAGACTGCCACATTTTCTAGTGATATGGAAGTGCCATTTCTCAGTGGGAAGCAAGAGAAACAGAACTGCAGTTTCTCTTTCACTAGTGAAAACTTTCTCTGTTGCTCCCATTTTTCACTGCTGTCTGCATGGTACAATGTCTTACATGCAGAAATATACAAGGTAGCAAGAATTATGTATTAGGTGTCAGTAAATGTGGTAAAAATGGTTTTGAATTGAACATTTCTTTTATAAATGTGATTTCAGATGAAGGTATATTGCAAACTGTCATGCAGCATATTCAGCAAGTACTACCTTGCTATTTTAAAACATTATTCTGCCTCCAAATTTGATTTGTGTAAGGAGTGAATCAGGAGAGAGTCCCTCATAAATTACATTGTTGACTCATTTTGCTATTGAATTCTGGCATACCAAGGCTGCATCCCTAAACATTGTTTAGTTGCATAACCTTTAAAAGGTTATACAACCGTTATGACTCACTGCACAGTCTTCAGAAAACAGGCAGCCTATTTCTTCCACAAGAGTTTGTTTATTTAATTTCAGTATTTTGGCTTTTAATAGTACAATCTCAATCTTCCTTCTTCACATTTCACATTAAGTTATGCCATTTTAAGAATAGTTATGCTTAGCATTTCCATTTCTATGAATTCTTATCAAATAATTAGTGTTTCATTCCAGCCTGCTGTTGTAAACTAACCAAAATTGCTTGCCTTCTTAAATTGATTTACTTTATTTAGACTGTTTATACTTTGCACTGCACAACACTGGAGTCAAAACTGTTAAAAGCAGAAAAGAGGGCTGCTGAACTCACCTTCACTTTTGTGTTACATTACTTATTGTAAAGCGTAATAGTGCAAGGTATAGAAACACAGAATCATTTCTTTGTAGATAATTTTTCTACTGGGAACTGGGATTTTCATTCTCTGATCAGAGTTTTTTCACTCTCCACTTGTCATTTTTAATGTGTGTGCATTGATGTTTTCAATATAGGGCTCAAGAAAGGTCTTTTCCCAAGCAAAAGTCAAATACATACATGTAGCCTTAGGAGCAGGCCTGGCAGTGGGAGTTTAGTTATCTGAGATTTCTTTAGACAAAAAAATGTGCAGCAATGCCAGCCACCCTTTAAAGCTTTTCAAACATTTTTTAAACAATTCCTTTGGTACTTTGTCCCATTGTGTGTCTGTAGGTACTATGAAAATTCCATCTCTGTTGCCTTCCCAAAGCTTTCCTTAATTGTGACACCCATGAAAAAATCTGGAACCACCTATATCAATGTGATTTGGCCACACTGGACACAACCTAGACACTGTTCTTGAAGTCTGAGTTGTCAAAACATGGACTTGGTTTGCAGAGGATGTTCAGGACCTGTTGCACATGGTTGCTGAGATGGGCAGTGTAGGAGTAATCCGGTTCCTGGAGAACTAGTGGAAGATTTTGTCCAGAGTGCCTTTGACATATTTTATCCTCCAAAATATCATCCTGTATACAGTGAACTAAGGTATTTTTATCTGTTAATCCAGTCTCATGCAGTTCATAGCTCTGTGATCAAAGCAAGTCTCGATACAGTTTGTCAATGTGAGCCCACACCAGAACAGAGAGCAACAATCTATGTTTGAACTCTGCCTTTTGCAGTAAACAGAAGGAAAGGCATCCTACTAGTACCATTCTATCCCGGTAAAACTGTTATCTTCTGTGTCTACATTCCCTTCAGTCTTCAATTCACAGCCAGGAAAATATTTTGGTCTCTTTAGCTGTTTCTCAGCAATATTCACTGTACTAATTCTGCCCTCCAGGAAGGAATACCATGGAAAATTTACTTTACTGAGTTTCATTTTATCTTTTCATAGCTCAGTTCCTTGTCATGGGAAGACCCTAGTGTCTAGTGGTAGAGGGAGCTCAGAAACAGTATGAAATCTCATTTGGGTTGTGGATAAAAATCTAAATAGATGGATAGAGAAAGCTTATTAAATTTTAGATAGGACAACAGTTCCTTTCTGCTGTGAAGTTAAAACTAGTTCTAGATTTTCAGATAAGAAACCAGACTTTTTTTATTTTATTTTTTTTTTTCACTGCATCTGTTACAAAGAGGAAAAAGAAGCCTAACCTTGCTAGAATTAGGTTTTTTTTTTCCAGTGATTAATTTTCCCTCATATTGAAGTGACCTATAACAAGCTTTTGTTATTTTCAGGAGAAATGTTTGGATCTAAAGTTCTGGACTATTTAACAGTGAATAATTTCCAGCTCGAGTTCTAATCTGTTTTCACTAGTACAGGCCATCTTAAACTTACCATAAAGGTATAAATGAGCAAACATTTCATTAAAAATGAAGGGGCTTATGACAATAGCTATTCTCCCGAAATGGAACCACCTGAGCTTTTCTAATAGCTGGTGACATCCATTAGCAGTTCTCTCAGAAATTGAAAACATTTTCCATCTGTTCATACATACTCATTACAAAGTAGTTAAGAGCCTGTGGGATCACACAGGCACATTTTTGCAAATTACAAAATATCAAAATGAGTTATTGAAGAAACAGGGATGACTTTGTAATAAGCAGCTAAACCTTCAACTTTCTCTTTTCTCAGACACTGAAGACATCCCATTAGTTGAAGTCTGTGACCTTTCAGATCATGACATGTTGAAACTCTATGCTATACATACTCCGGGAAGGCAAGCCAGTACTTCCAGGTTACACTACTCTAACAAAGAACAGAAATCAGACTTATTCCTCGGCAGGCAGCATCACTGAGGCCAAGTGATCAAGAGAACTCAAATAAAAATGAAGCATTTATATAGATAATAACATCAGCCAGCTTAATATTAATAAGAAATAAGCTTAACAAATTGTGTGCTTGCATGGTTTCACTCCTAAAGCCTGGATTGGCCTTTCATGTAGGAAAGTATATTAGGTATGGACATTTCTAATAGCTTACTTGAATCACCTGCTGCAAGATGATAGAAGGTTAGTGAAAGTCTGCTACAGAGAGGCTTCTAGAATGACAAAGAAGGCTGGAGACAGATAAACATGTCAAATCAAGTAAACACAATATCTTGTTGCAATGTAAATCAGTTTAGATATGTTCCTCAAAGATCAGTCTTGTTTCAAAATCAGGGGATTGGCTTCAGTACCATCTCATTCTATTGACATTTCTCCACTTAACTAGTTTCTTGGTGAGGTCTCCAAGTTGTACATGTTCTTAATTGATTAGTGAGTATAAATTGAGAGTTACCATATTTTGCACTGTTGGGTCTTAAACCTGACAGCGCTCCCCAAAACCCTCTTTGTTTTTCAGTTCAGTGATTGCCATATGTCTTGGTCCTGTGTCATTTGTACAAGAAGGTTACTTCATTTGGTTGCTCAGTTCTGGTATTTCTCACAGCTTGAGAAATCTGCATATCATGTGTATTTATGCTGAAATCAGATTATCTTGCAAGCAGTCTTTAACAGAGGATTTTTTCTATGTTTACTATACTGAGTAATTTAGTGCATTATTCTTATAAATGCAGTTCTTTCCATTTCAAAGATTCTCATAGCACTTAAAGAAGCCGCAATGCCATATCATGGCTTGCTACTTCACAGAATCACAGAAAGGTTGAGGTTGGAAGGAAGCTCTGGAGATTATCTGGCCCAACCACCCTGCTCAAGCCAGATGTTGAGGACCATGTCTAGACAGGTTTTTAATGTCTCTAAAGAGGCAGACTCCACAACCTCTATGGGTATCCTGTGTCAGTACTGAGTCAACCTCACAGTGAAAAAGTGTTTCCTAACTGATGTTAGGAAAAACCTCCTGTGATTCAGCTTGCACCCAT
Source organism: Coracopsis vasa (assembly GCA_026283785.1). Lineage (NCBI taxonomy): Eukaryota > Metazoa > Chordata > Aves > Psittaciformes > Psittacidae > Coracopsis > Coracopsis vasa. Next base: position 11,782 of record JANHGB010039366.1, read on the forward strand.
TGTTTGTGGTCCTATCACTGGGCACCACTGAAAAGAGCCTGGCTCCATCCCTTCAAGTGTTTATGTACATTAATAAGATCATATCTGAACCTTCTCATCTCTGGGCTGAATAGCCCACACTCTTCTTGCAAGGGTACCTGAAAGCAAACCGTATGGCTAGAAGTGTTGTCTGTACACTCCTTGAACTCTGATAGGCTTGGTGCCATGACCAATTCCCTGGGGAGAGTGCTCCAGTGACCAAACACCCTCTCAGTGAAGAACCTTTTCCTAATGTCCAAAATGAACTTGTCCTGACACAGCCTCATACCATTTCCTTGTGTCCTATCCCTGATTACCAGAGAGAGAGGACGTAAACACCTCCCCCTCTGCTGCCTTTGTTGAGGAAGTTGTAGACTGTGATGCGGTCTTCTCCAAGCTGAACAAAGTAAGTGACCTCAGCCATTCCTCCTAAGTCTTGCCTTTGAGTCCTTTCACAGCCATGGTCACCCTCCCCTGGACACACTCTAGTTGTTTGATGTCCTTCTTATATTTAAGGATACAAAACTGCACACAGTACTTGAGGTGGCACCTCACCAGTGCTGAGTAGAGGGGAAAGATCACCCCCTTCATTCTGCTGGCAATACGTTGTCTAATGCAGCCAAGGACACCATTTGTCTTCTTGCTGACTCATGTTTAATGTGGTGTTCACCAAGACTCCCAGGTCTTTCTCTCCTGATTTGCTTTCCATCTTGCTTAAGCAAGCATTTCCATAAAGTCTTGAATCCCAAAGCTTTATACACTGTGCACTCACTGATCTGTTCACCCATCTTCTGAATCTTGGTGATCTCTGAGATGAAGAGTGGCAAGTATGAAACAATGCTCAGGAACAGAACAGGAAAGTTTGAGCCCCTGAATTCAATGGGTAACTAATTATATTAACATGTAGCTGGGTTGACAGGGGCCCAGGTTTACATTCATTACTTGCTCAAATTTTTCACTAAGGTCTGCTCTGCTGCAAGTGTTTAAGGTTATCTCATGCCTCTAAACTTTGGGAAAGCAAGGACATATACGTTTTGTTCACTTTAGTTTTCCACCTGTGTTTTCTCTTTTTCTATAGGGAAAGAAAGAAAAATGGAGGAAGATAATGGAAATTGCTTGGGCTTCAGCTACTTCTTCCCCACTGAAACAGATGACACGGGCTTTTTTGCAGTTGTTAGGAGCCACATGGCCTTGGTTTGAGAAGATGCATTTGCAAGCCTCTTATTTTTCCTGATGCAAGGTTTCTCTGATGGCTTCCTCTGGAGCTTTCATGGACTGCTGGCTGTTTTCATGTACAAAACACCAACCAAGAGAATAGCAGTGACAGCATGGATGGCAGCACAGGGCAGGTGTCATTGTAGCTGTGCTGAATGATCAGTGCAGCTTTCTTTCTCCTGCGTTTCAGCATCCTATTCTATCCATTCTTTGAAATATTTTCTCTTATTCCATTACAATGCTACTAAAGAAATAGAAGTGAAACTAAGAGATGTGTGGTACTATGCTGTGCTCTAGCTACCAGTAAAAGGGAAGCAGTTCAGTTCTTGTTCCTTTCAGGCACTAATGCATCTGTTTATGAAGGAAGATATTACCAATGTGCCATTACTAGTCACATCCATGAGAGGGTTTGAACATGAGTGTGCTCAAAGAACATGATAAACCAGGCTCATTACTGATTCCAACGCATGTAAAAGGGGTAGGTCCCACAACTGTCTGTCTCACATGGCAGTGAGTTACATTATTATAATTACATAACACATTATCTGTCTATTTCTAAATATGAGCATACAAAAGAAGTAAAAGCAAAGCTGAGGTTCTCCCAGTAACTTACCCATTATATACACTGTATTGCTAACACTGGAGGACACAGAAGCCAGTGCTTCTGTTTGGGTGCTGCATCCCAGCCAAAGAGCCTTCAGAGAAAGCTAGGAGGGAAAAAAACAACCAGGCTAAAGAACCTTTATGCAGATTTCAGCTAGAAACTGCTATTATGACCAAATATAACACAATCACTAACAACAGAGCTCATGAAAATTCTCAAACTGGAAAAAATGATCTCTCCATTTGCAATCAGTCATTATAATTCACTGTCTTAGGCCACATACAGAACTACACATCCTATAATTTATGAAAGACACAAATGTCCTATTAATGATGAAATCACATGAAGTTATAACTAATACACAGAGCTAGAATAAAAGCTTCATCTTGGCTATTCTGGAGATATATAAAAGGGAGAAAACTGCAAATGAAAGAGGAAATAAATTAACAGAATATAGATGAGGGTCATAAATGTCTTAACTGTTTAGTTGCTTGGGTTTTGTGGCTTTCAATGCAAACACTTTTCTACATGAAAATAACATGACAAGTACTTGTACTCAGACTGGTTTAGCTAGTTTGAAGTGATGGTTTTCAATTTTGGTCGTGGCAGTCTTAGGTACAAGTGGGTCCCCAGAATGGCATCCTTTCCCTCAAAACTGCATTAGCAGTGATGCCAATGGGAATGAAATCAAAGCAGAGAAGAAAGGATTTCATTCTTTGAGATCACAAGCTCTATGACACATTGGCCTTGCATTTTTTTAACACATCAACCAGTCTTCTCACTGTAAGGTTATCATGCTAGCAGTTCTCTCTTATTTTCCTCTGACAACTATTTCACTTTCTTATCCTTTATAATGGGTGAAGAAAGGGATTTTGTTTACCCAGTCAGTGCTGAAGGCAGGATAGTATTGTATTGGTTATTGCACTTGCTCATAATTTTATATTTTGGGAAGATGTTAAAGTTACTGGGAAGGAAATTTAGCAAAGAACAAGAAATCTCCTAGTGGAAGGACCTTGGACAAGCCATTAGTAGCGCACGTGCTATGCCTGTGCTTCAGAATATCATAGAATCATAGAAGGTTGGAAGGGACCTCAAGAATCATGGGGTTCAACCTTTCTAGGCAAGAATAATCTAGGCTAGATGTCTCAATGCCCTGTTCAGCCAAATATTAAAAATGGTCAGTGCTGGGGAATCCAGCACTTCTCTGGGAAGATTATTATAATAGTTGATTGTTCTCATTGTGAAAAATTTTACTTTTGTGACCAGTCAGAATCTGCCCAGGACTCACTTGTTTCCATCAACTCTGCTAATGTTGCTGCAGTCTTATGGGATGTCCCCAATCTCCATGAGCTCTGAAAGATTACGGAGAGCAGCCTCACAACAACATCAGCGAGCTCTCATAATACCCTCAATATTTTCAGGGCCCATTGATTTGTAGGGATCAAACTCCTTCAGTCCAAAGCTGGTGTGGGCAAAACTCTAGGCTGTGGGCAAAAGATCTGTATGAGCTCACCTAATGAGACAAATGTTTTGAGGTATCATACAAATATACGTAAGCATAAAGAAAGAAAGAAACATAAAACAGAGTGGCAGATCATCTATACACAGAGATGAAATAGGGTCCAGATGTTTTTAGGATTCATTAAGCAACAGGCCAACTAACATACTTTCGCAATCTCCCAGTAGTTCCTAAGCTGTGTCATGAAGACATATCTTCCAGCTCCAGGGTTTTGTGTATTACCACACCGTATGCTGTTTGGAAAATGTTTGGCTTGTTGTATTTTATGAACACTGAGAATCAAATGTTAACTTAAGCCAACATCAGAGCTACGAATTACCAACCTCCCATTTTAAGTATCATATTTTCTCAGTCTCTGTTACAAATGAGGAGTTGGTATTGCCAAGACGCTCCTTTTTTTAGCATCACTTACAACATTTCCTCTCAGTGGTCCACAGAGAATGCAAGGAATCACGTTTTACATGAAAAGTCATAGAAGGAAGGTATACCAAAAGCCTAAATCCTCGCCTAGTGTTGATACATTGCCAGTAGCATATGGTAACAATGGAGACAGCTGGAATTAAGGGCACAAATTGTCATTGTGTGGAGAGTAACAGCAATTTGAGCTATTGGAAGTTATTGTCTTTCCACAGATTGGCTCCATGTGGAGAGAATGGAAAGACTGAATAATGGGGAGAAATGACAGGATGTATGAGGGAACCTTGTATAACTTAACAATAAAATCCTTTTCAAGCATTACAACCATATGAGGTAAGATGAGTCAAAGGGAGGTGATGTCATCGGTTATAAAAATGATTGCTTTATGGGATTATGACCAACATTTCCCAAAAACTATTCCCTCTGTTCTGTATTTAGTCATCTGAGTAATCTTAGCAAAGATTTTTAAATACAAGTACTTAAACTGAAACTTTACTGAAGTCACCTGAACGTCTCTGTTTCACTATCATAAGGGAATTGTACTTCCATTGGCTTTTGAAGAAAGTCTTGAGTACATATTGGGGTGACACATTTAAGAACTTCTCTCCTAAATTTGTGATTAGGATCTTAAACACATTTGATATGAGTGTCAAAACTGTTAAAACGTCCTCATGACCAAATTACTTATATGGCAACAGAAAGTTCCTTCAAGCATTCTGCCTGCTGAGTGCTTTTGAAAACTGAACCATACATTTTTATATATTTTCATGACCATTAGTACTCAAGTTGTTAAAATTAAGATTCTGGTTTCACAGTCACATACCACTAAGCCGTATCACTCTGACCTTTCTGTGTGGGAGCTTTGTAATGAAAAATCTCTTGACCAGACTACATTGAAGAAGATTCACTGTTTGTTTTAGAAAGAACAAAATTATCTTTACCCTGCAGGTACTGTATTTGGTGGGGATTGCTTAAGGGGAAAAAAGCAAATTTTAAAATGATGAGACAACAACATGTTCACTAATTAGGGGCTAATTATGTGAGATTCAGAGCTGTAACACAAAGAAAATGGCTATTTTTTTTATTTTTTTTTTGAAAGAGTACCATTACAGGGACAGGGAGAAAAGATATATTCCTTCTGTTTTACCTTATGGCCCTTATTTCAGGCTATTTCATCCAGGCTTTGTTCCTTTAAAAAAGGCATTGGCAAAATGCTGATTGAACACATTACTTTTATCCAGCTGTTAGAGACTGGTTTTAAAGACCCTGCTTGTCCTTGTTAATGATTTCAGAGACTGGTTGTTCTGGAGCGGGCTGGGTGTTATTACACCACACAGGAAGGGCTGTTTAAGTTCTGCTTTCAAACAAGGTGGTGACATCTGTGGTTGATTAGTTATGAAGCATTCTTAAAATCAGAAATACTGCAGCTAAGTCTGAGTGTTTGGTGTAACTATTTATCACCTTTTAAATGGACACCTTGCTGCACAGTTCGTTGAGGGGAAAGAGACAACTGTCCCATAAAGTCTAAGGCAGCCTTGGGGAAGAGGAAGACACAATTGTGCACTGTGCTGACTTTGCAAGACCTTGCATTATGATAATACTAACAAACGAGTGCCTCAGTCTCAAAGTGCGTACTGAAGCAGATTTCCTGTTCTTTCCATTAGGCCTATACCAGCATGGGACAATAGTAAAAGGCACCTCACCTTTCACGTCCTACACAGTCAGTGTTTCTGAGCAGACCACCTGCATATATCAAACACTCTTGGGAAGGAGTGACAACTCTCATCTTGACCTGCAGATGTGTTGAGTAAAACATGTTCACTGCAACACCCATGTGTTGTATACCACTTTGAACTCATTCTATCCCAGAGATTCAACCTAAAAAAATCACAGTGCAATTGGCCACCTTTACTGAGAATAGCTGAAAGTGTGACTGCACCTGTATTGGTAATGTGAAATGTGTGATTATTTGTGTCCTGTCTAGAGGAAAATGCAGAGTTTTCCCCATACCTTCCTCTTCCGGGTATCTAGTCATCTGCTTGTGCCTCCCACTCTGATTCCGCCCTTGGCTTCCATGGTGATCCAGCTGAACTTATAACTACTTGACAAGAGAGGGAAAATAACAGTAGTTTGCCAGACACTCCCAAACTCAGTTCCAGCAGTGACAGATAGATAAGGGGAAATTTTCCTTCCAGGGTTCATGCAGCACATCTCAGGAGTGAGGATAAAAGACCAAGCTTTATCCCATGTGATCCTTTTCAGTCAACAGCTGCGCTGTGGTTCAGTCAGGGAGTACTCAGCAGGCAGTGTTTTTCCATATCTCTCCTTACTGAATCACAGATCAGAGCTGCCAGAGGCATGAGATTCAGAAAAGGGCTCATGTAGCTTTCTTTCATGGGAAAATAGCTGAGGAGGAAGGAAGGATGCAAAAGCTTCAAAGTATTTGCTCACTGAGAGCCTCCAGGCCTCTTTTTCCCTCTAAGGTGCTTCCCAGAAGGTAGGATCTTTCCTTCTGAATGCAAATCCCAAATTTGATTGGCATTCATCTCACTTGGATTTTTGCCTGAAGCACTTCCTCTACCTCAAAAAGTATATCTCAATCTTCTTCAAAAGTGAGATGTTGCATCAATGTCAGAGAAAGAAAGACCCAAAGGGAGCTTTGAGAAATCTCAATCAGTTTTCTTACATTCCCAAGTCACTCATGCTCCACTAGGGACCTGGACCAGTGCAAAAAATAAGGAGCAGCAAAGTACATACTGGAGCTCCTCAGGTGGAGTTGTGCCAGTGTCCTTGGCTTAAGCTTCGTCACACCACAACTGGATCTGGAGTGAGAGGGACAAAAGGGAGATGTGGTAGAGCCATGAAGGTCATTGTTGAGTGGGTCAGGAAGATGGTGTCCAGGTATGCTGAGGAAGTGGCAGTCGAAGAAGAACACTGGGAAGGAGGAGAAGGTGGCAAGTGTGAGGTTTGAAACAGATGTCGGGATACATGCTCAAGTAGGTCCCCTTTATTTAAAGCATGAGAACAAAGATCATGTCACAAAATCTTCCTGATCTTCAGCATGGGTGGGAGGAAGCAATGCTTATAAACTTTTACTCCTCTCAGCAAACAACTCATGGCAGCCCACACCACCTGCATGACCAGCCAGGAAATAAGCAACTGTGCCATGCCTCTTGTATGCAACTGACGTTAATGAAGTTGAGCCATCAAGTAATGAATGATCACACCTACAACTGTCTCACAGAAGCCAGAAGGCTATCTGCTAACATCAGAAATGAGGTATAAAGCTAATATTGTGAAAGAAAAACAAATCTAAATATCTGCATAATGTGCCAGATAATCACTGCTTTCAACAATAATTCAATTCACAGTGGGACAAGCCTATCCTTTCCACAGAATCTTTGCTCAGCTCAATGAGGAAACCATACATGTCAGGCCTTCAATGCTGAAAGTCTTTGTATCTTACAGAGCTTTCATGTCAAGGGCATTATTGGAACATGGATTATATCATAGAATCATAGAATAATTTTGGCCAGAAGTGACCTGCAGGAGAGATATCAGCTGTACTTCTGTCTTCCAGGTCATCAGGGGTTGCAAGCAGATAAATGTCTGGAGTGAATATCCAGATAGCACTTTGGTCTGACAAATCAGGTAAATTAACTTAGATTTTGGTGAAAATATTTAAATTTTGTTGTACTTCCTTTCACTTCCTGTCTTGGCTTCAGCAGTAGCAGTCATTTTTCTCCTTCTTAGCAGCTGGTGCAGTGCTGTGTTTTTGACTTTCAGCCTGGGAACAATGCTGATAACACTGATGTTTTCAGTTGTTGCTAAGTAACGTTTAGTCTGATCAAGGTCTTTCTGAGTGTCATGCTCTGCCAGGGAGGAGGGGAAGCCAGGAGGAAGCAGAGACAGAACACCTGACCCTAACTAGCCAAAAGGGTATTCCATACCACAGCACATCATGTCCACTATATAAACTGGGGGTAGTTACCTGGAAAGGCTAGATCACTGCTCGGGTCGGGCTGGGTATTGGTTGGCAGGTGGTGAGTGGTTTTATTCTCTTCCCTTGTTATTTCCATTATAATTATTATTATTGGTGGTAGCAGTAGTGATTTTGTGTTATACCTTAAATTACTGGACTGTTCTTATCTCATCCCGTGGGAGTTACTTTCTTTTGATTCTCCTCCCTATCCCTCTGGGAGTCTGGGGAGGAAGAAGGTGGGGGAGTGAGCAAGCAGCTGCGTGGTTCTGAGTTACCGGCTGGCCTTAAACCACAACACTGGAATATTCTTTTTAATTGCTTCTAAGTTTCACTATTGTGATAGAGCTCTGTATCATATCTCAATATTTCCTTGGAACCACGTAAATAATTTTACCTTCATAATATAACAGTGATGCATCTTCTCTGATTAAGGCCTACTTTTTCTCAGGATCTGGAAAGAAATGGCATTTTTCATTCTTTTTAGTACATTTTCTGAATCTTTAGTCTCTGCCTTTGTAGTGTTTCTGTTCCCGCTTTTTATTTTAATTTTTTCCATTCACTTGCATGGCACAGAGTACACTGTTCCTCCCTCCTTTCTTCCAAACATTGAAAAGGCAAGGAGAGCTTTCCTTTTCAAATAATTGAACAATGGGTGCAAGTAACATGGAAAAGCACATTCTCCTCTGGGTGTTATTTGAGGAGGTAGGTATAGGACTTGATTTCACTTCAAATTGTATGTTTTTAGTTTCTTTAAACTAAACATGGGGACCAACACATTTATTAGATAAACATTGTTTGGTTGTTTTCCAGGGTGCTTCATTCACAGGGAAAAGTGGGCATCTTTAAGGTAAAGCCAGCACCTGAAAAGGAACAAGCGAAGATTACCTTCATCAGAGTTGCATTATATAGGTATAGAAGGCATAAGTAAGCATACCTACTGCCTCACAAACCTGAGTGCTGGGCAGCTGTGATGGGTAATGACAACTGGGTTCAGGACAGCCTCTCAGAGAACAATGTGCTCTCTGTACACAGAAATAAATCAAAATAGTGATGATCTGGACAAAAAGAAAACAAACCCAGACTCCTGAAACCTTCTTAACAACAAGCTTGCTCCACAGATTATTTTTAATTTTGTTGCTCCTATGCAAAGACAACAACCTAAGAAAGTCAGGAACAAAAGTGACATTTTTCTTCTTCAGAGATGTGATGGGAATAGTGCTTAAAGACGTATTAATGACATGCCTCTGATTTGCCCTCTTCCCCTTATGTACTCTTCCTCCTTGTAAAGAAATTATGAATCCAGCGCTGGTCATACTGACTGCTTTGCTTATCTGTGTCTTTCCTTGCCCATGGAGAATCCTGCATGGAGCTTTTGGTACCTGCCTTGATTTTTGTCTTTGTGCTGGGGCTATTAAAACAAAGACTGCTCGCCATAGTGTCATCTCTAATTTACAGGGATATTTCTTTTACTTTCCTTTAGATCTTTTTGTTAACTGCCTTTCCCTTGTATGTAAGAAAGACAGCACTTTCCACTAAGCCATATTTCACATGGGATAAACCTATGTCACACAAACAGCAAGGGATTAGCCTATGATGTGTCTTTAATCCAGTCTAATTCAGAGCAGATGGCTCTGAGAGCTGTTCATAGGGGTAGATGCAGTACCAACTGATACCTCCCCATGCCAGCACATGCTCACCATCAGCAGGGCGGTCCTCAGTTGCCCATGTAACCAGAGGAGCAGGAGGTTCTCTTGCTCTGTCCTCTGCTTGCAGGAGTCCAGACTGTCTTTTCACCTGCCTGTCTCATCCTATTATCTGTAATCTTCTGGAAGAGGTTAGTTAAACTTAAACCTTGTTCTGTCCCTTAAAATCTGGTGACGTGGAGGATACAGAGGAGGGATGCTATCTGGTTAGTGGCTTAGGGTAAATGGACTCTGGAGACCTCAGAGAGGCAAGGAGCTGAAGGTGCAACATGGGATCGCTCAGATGAGAGGTGACATTGAAACAACAGTGAGAAGTGATGGGTTAACTTGCTGTTTTCCTCCTTCAGAATCTGATTAAATGATTGGAAAATACCTGATGATAGGTATCAGGCCTTGAGAAGGGCTGACTGCCTTTTTCTGTCTCATGAAATCTCTAGTTTCAGAGTCCTATAGCTGGTTGTCAGATCTGCAGGTGCTGTTAAAGACAAATTCAACAAGCTGTGCCTAAACTGATCTTTATTCTGAAACAAAAAAGGATGTGGTTTCCTTCTGACCCCGTCTGGTACACAGGATGAATGGCCTCAAGTTTTCAGTAATCACGAGCAAGACTCATTCCAACCCAATCACAAGATATTATGGTGATAACTTTGGCATTTGAATTAGGGTGGGGTTTTTTTGCCTCAGTAAGGAGGGGTAAAAACTTATTCTTTTAATGGAAGCTGACAATCTGACAGAATAATATAAGTATTGAACCTTTATGAAAGACACCAAATATAGCAACGTCATGATAAAAATCACTGACAATGGGTCCATTTTTTGCCCTGAAGCATACAGAGTGACAGCCTTTAGAATTTTTACGCCAGAGAGTAGCTGTAGATCCTACCATTATTTACCTAAATGAAATGTATGATACTTTTACTGAAACATTTTCAGGTAGAAATCAGCCCTAATAATTTAGTGGTTTCAGCCCAGGTACTTATTCTGTCCCCATCAATCCAGTTTCTGAACAGATCATAAAATTAAAGTATACTAAGAATTTAAAGATCACTGCCTGTTGGCAGTAATTAAAGTAGTCTCTCATTCCCACAGAGAATTGATTATACCTCTTTTTTTTTTTTTTTTTTTAACATATGATTCTACACTTGGTTTTTGCATGAGGTCTGTCAATGCTAGAAATTATGGGATAATCATGTTCAAAGACATCACATTTGAAACTGAAATCAGGTTAGTTTGTGATTTTGGTCATTAATTGTTCAGAGTAAGGTCAGCTATTTAATTTAAGTCTATTTATGATCCTTGTCTTGGAAGGGGGAAAATAAAACCCTTGCTCCAACAGAACAGGAATGCTAACAATGGCCAAAGACTAGGAAGGAAAGGCAGTATTTTCAAGTCCCAGGAATGGCAAGGAGAGTTTGTGGCTAAGGTGTTAATGAGAAAACACATTCAGATTCCTGAAGATTCAGCAAATCCACTTTCCTTTGCTCTAGGAGTGAACCCTCCCTGCTGCCCTGTGAGGTAATTTGCAAGTGATTGTGTTGAACCAACCTGCTTTGTTTCCCTTGATTCAGAGATCAAAGTTGGGAGTACAGTTTTTTTGTATTTAATATATAATACCCACCTGCTTCACAGACATCCACTTAAAATAATACTTTGGCCATATATATATATGTATACGTATATATCAATTTAAGAGATTACATTTCCCACACAGCATATGGCATGAAGAGCTGAATACCATGTTAAAAGGTGTGTCTGAGAAAAGGATAAACTCAGTAATTAAATATTCATATTCCAATGCCGTAGGTGGGGATGAACTTAGAGACCCAACACTGATGAAATATGTTTACTGCTATGGAGTTTAATTTCACTTTTCTGCCTCACAGTGTGGAAGGGAAGAAACTGATTGGAAAATCCTGTAAAGCAAGCCTGTCACACAAGCAGATTCTTACTTGTATCCCTGTAAAACACTCTAAAGCTGAAATGAATGTAACCTGGGTAGGTGCTTCATGGCTGCACAGCAGGAGAGCCAGTAAGGAGCAACTGTCCTAAAAGGCACTCCTGAATCTCAAGTCACCCAATTTTAGTTGAATACAACAGAATTCCCTGTTCCCGTCCTTCAGTGTCTTGGATATGCAATAGAGAGAGCTACAGCAAGGAGCCTGCCAGAAGCGCTGCCAACTGCAGGTGGGTGATGACATGTAGTAACAGGAAACAGAAATCTGCACATTTGTGTAGTTTTTTGTTTCACACAAACCCTTCATAATAGCTATCCCCAAAGAAAAGGAATGATTTGAAATCTCTTTTGGACCTAATATGCTGCACTGTCAGTTTGTGGATGATACATACCGGCCAGGATGACCTGTCCGGTCTCTGAGCTTTCAGTGTCAGACAGAGACTATACAGTCTTATATCTACCAAAGGTAAGATAATAAATTGAATAATAATAATAATAATAATAAATTGAAACAGAAAATTTGTATGTGTGTGAAAGAAAAGTGAAGAGGGATGAATAAAGAGGCAATACCATACTTCATTTCTGTCAGTTCTTATTCTAAGTTTAAGTTGCCCAAGCAAATAAGTTGTAGTCTTCCTGCTGCTAGCAGTGATGGGAGCACAATGTGTAAATCCAGTCTTCAAACAACATCAGAACTGTGCAGTGGTAAGATAGGGATAGAGACAGGGTGATTTCACTTTGGTGCCTGATGTCTATATATTCTCTATGCCACTGTTTGTTTGATGCGCGGAATCCATGTCATATATGAAGACTATTGGAGAAACATTTTCATAGAAATTAAACATCTTATGCCATGCAGTGGACTGCAAAAAACCAAGCCCCCTTTCTGCTGCCTCCTATCCTCCACACATCAAAAATTTCCGCCTGCTCTCCAGCGTTTTCTGCCAAGCCCAGCGCTGTCAAGCCACTGGCATCCTGGCAGGGACCCACAAGAATCCTGGAGAACTGTAAATAACGCAGATTATCTCCCAGAAATCTGGGCGATCTCCTCCTTCTGGGGCCAATGGAAGGTTTTAACAAAATTTGTGGTTTGAATTCACTCAAAAGACTCCCATTTGAGTGATGTTTTTCTAAGCGTCATAGGCTGGCTGTAGTGATTTTTAAACACTGAAGCTAGATGTCTCATGCAACTTAAGGCAGGTCAGAATGTTGTGTATATGAGACCAGGTCAATACACACCTAGTGATTTGTTTTTGTCTGCTCGCTGGAACAAATGAGCATTTCTAGGTCAGTGATTTTGTTCATAGGCGCCTTAGGCAAGTTTCTTCAGCTGGGATAAATTGGCAGAAGTATCCTGTACAAACTGAGAAGTGGCCTTGATGCGTCTAGCATTTGTTCACAGTGTTTTAAGAGAACTCTGCCTTTGAGGAACATGACAGTACAGCCAGAAAAAAAGTGAGAGTGCAGTAGAACTTGAATACAGACTAATTTAGATGTTTTTATAAAGTCTCCACAAACCATTAAGTCCTAATTGCCACATTAATGTTATTTTCATATTGTAAGTGCAGCTTCTGAAGCCCAATATTATGGCACCCAGCGGAATTAAATCAGGCACTTAACTTTACCACCTTTTCTACTTTAAACCTTTCGATCCATGATTATTATTCTATCAATGCATGCCTTCTCATTATTACTTAAAGGTGTCGTCCTTTCCACCAGGATGACATGCTGCTGTGTAAATTAAGACCATAACTAACCTGGTTTGGTGCTGAAGCAAGCGCTTTTCTTCTGACAAGACATGAGTTAAGGGTTTCTTTCCTCCCAGTGGAAGGAGCCTCTCTCCTTCATTCCTAAGAAGGGCAATGCTGAGGTGGATTTAAAAGGTTCTTTTCTGTTAAAGGAGTTTGATCTGTGATAATCTCCTGTAATTTGGAGATTAGGAGCAAACTGAGTATTAGGCTTGAATTGCAAATCCACTTTCAGCTATTTTTTTTTAATTTATCTCTTTCAAAACTCATTTAAATATAGTACCATCCTTTTCCCTTCCATAAGGGACATTCAGGAAATGCTTTCCAATTAGGTTTCAAATTTGATTAATTATTATTAGATGATCTCAGTTCTAGTAATTTCATTCTCCCTTCAGTAATTTCACAACCCTTTTAGAAATTATACAGTATTGGGTTGCAAACTACATGCTATAACTCTGTATTAGCCTCACAGCTGATTTTCTTGCTCTGATATTATATGGAGTACATGCTGTGCAGTTCAGGAAACAACATCATTTCCATTTTATTCACCACTAAAGCTCTTAGATTTACATTTTCCAAGTAAATCATCTAATGAATTTGATTTGTTTTTTCTTGTTGTGTTTTCATTCATTAACTGTTTCTTTCTAGCTTTATAGATAAATAAAATAAATACATGCAGAAATTGGCTCATTAAACAGGTAGAACAGATTCGCAAAAATATCCATGACAGGAGGACAAATCTGAAAGGTGTAAGATCCTGTCCTCACTAAAATGAGATCCAGGTCATCTAATGTCCTAGTGATTAATTCTGAAGCTCTTTACCAGGTGTCACCCATATTAATGCCAGATACAATCTATACATAGTGGCATTAACAGTAAATCTAACATACCTGACACAGTAATACCTTGTAGCTGCTTGAAAACTGGGTCACAAGTTCGATATCAATAGCAAACCAACAGGTCTGTTTAGTCAGTGTATTTATGGTCAATTAATTTGTTTGTTTTGCAGTTGTCCTAGAGAAACCACCCTGGAACAGCCATCCTTGAACTGCCTCTAATCAGGAGTGAACAGGCAGCAAGGTCTCCAATATTGAACTGGCTTCATGCCACCTATTAGAAGATCACAGAAGGATGACAGATGTCTCCCAGGTAATGAGAGTCCTCAGTGTGTGAGTGATGAAGAAATTTAGTTCATCTGACTGTCTTGTTACACTGAATAATTCAAACAACTGTAATTGTAATCATCAGTCACTAGTAAACAGAAAAGTTGCAGCAGGGTAGCCGAGAAAGAGTATGGACGGAAAATGCGTCAGCCATATTCAGCCTGCCCATTCTCCTGTGGTGTGCAGCTGCTTCATAGCACCAGGTGGGCTGAGATGTATAGTAGATAAAAAGAAACAGCCTCTTTCCTGAAATCAAATTAAAAGAATAGAGGAGGAATGAAACTAGGAGGGGTGCAGAAGGGAGTTGAGGGAGAGGTCCTTCTTCTGGACTGAGGTCCTGGCGGGATCTACATTCCCCAAATAGAGACAAGTTCCTCAAGCTCATTCAAGATCATGTTTAGTGGTCTTTGTTGACGAAGCTCAACCCAGGTGGCTCTGTTCCTCAGACTCTCTGTGGCCAAAGCTGTCAGCAGCGTAGTGATTGTAGCTTAGAAGTGACAGCCAAAGCTGTATTGCTCACATTTGTATTCATGACTTCTAACTGTTGTCAGCCTTTAGCCAATACTCAGTGTATTACGGACAGTTACATTTCAGTCGTTTGAGTCTGCGTAGTCATTTTGGATGTGTTTTGTAGCAGCCCAACCCTATTGCAAGCTAAGGCTTTCTGGAAGCTGTTAAAAGCATTTATACTAATGGCCCCAGGACTGTTTGCTTTTTCATGCAGCTACTGAGCTTTGCACTGGCCTCACAACACGACTTTAGAGGTCCACAATTCCACTGGGGTTTCTTCAATAGAAAGCCATAATTTTATGGGTTGTATTAAACAAGAAGATGAATAAGATATTTCTACTGACCTTAAATCCAGGGACAACAGTTTGTTAGGATCAAATTGGTGCTATATTGAGTGTTTCCTGTCTCATCTCCAAATATTACTAAACAACCTGGTAGAGTGCAATGATTTTTTGGAAGATGGGGTCCTTTCTTTATACAAGTTTTGTATTATATGCATAGCCAGAGGGCTACACAAATTCTGGCAGAAATTCTTTGCTTCCTTATGGAGAATAGGATAAGTACTCCCAACCCACCAGTAAGGTGGTGGGCTGCAAGGTCATGTCGTGACCGGTGGTCATATGAAATCAATAAATCCTTTCATCACCATTTTAAGCACTGAACTCTCTCTGCTGGGATGAGATGCATATTATCAACTAATCTGTTTCCTAGAAAGAGGAGGTTTCTGTTCTCTCTCTCTCTCTTTCTCTTATTAGTATTTCATAAAAATTGTAAATGCTCCCTTATTACCAAACTAGGAAATCTGTACATCACAAACTATACAGTTAAAAAGCATAACATGTACATGTGTGCATGTGTTCCAATTAATGTGTATGCATGAATACAAATGCACACACTTGCTAATTTATATATATATGTGGATATATATTTATCTCTGACATTTGCCACCTGTTGGGAGTGTGATACCATGAGCAAGCACCTGGCACTGTTTCATATCATAGGGCCTTTTGACAGCTGATGGTAGGGAATGCTCTACCTTTGGGGATTAAGGAATAATTAATTAGGACAAAGAAAACATACTGCAGAATATAAAATTGCTATGTTTAAAGCAAGAGTTTTGAGGTATTCTTTGATTTAGTTTTATCTGGCCTACAGCCTAAACCCAAACTTAATTTAATGCGTTTGGAGAAATCCTCTTGTCATTTTTAGGGTAATTTAAAGGTGAAGCATATAAGATGTTAATAATGTCACTTGTTAATTCCACATCCAGAATACTATTACACATCCAGAATTGTCTGAGTATTGAATTACAAACACTGAACACAGATGAGAGAGAGTCACTGAGAAAAGGCTTCAGAGAATTAGGCCATAATGAGTATAAGGGGTTGTTGCATGTACTATATGGTGTGCTGTGGGTTATCCATGGGTTAATGGGTACAAAGCATTGCAAACAGATGTGACATTGAAGCTATTCAGAGACTAAAATGTTTTCTTGGCTATCAGGTAGAATTATTAATTGGCCTCCAGGTTACAAAATGTTTAAATCATTACTACATTTATTGCATTCTCTCAGAAACCTCCAAGGGCTTCTTTTGATCATCTGTCTTTGCAACTTTTTGCTGGGTGAAGAATGAAAATGAAACAAGCAGAGCCTTTTGGAATATTATTTTCTTCTGTTTCCAGAGCAGATTAATTCCATGGTGTGGGATATAAACACAAAGGAAAGGTTTAGCAAAGGAAAAGCTACCTTTTCAGTCTTGCCTCATGCAGGACAGAGGCACCTTTCATTGTTTTGCTGTTATGCATTACTTTACGAATTAATTAATTCAACGGTAACAAAGTACTTTTTGGAGACATATAAAAGATTTTCCTCTAAGGATAAGGGGAAAACAAATCAGTTGCTGTTCTCTAGAGCTGGCAAACTGAGAAAAGAGATTTGAAGCTAAAAATATACTCAAATTCATGAAACCTGTAACGAGGATATAAATTGTAAGCAAATAGTATGGTCTGCTTTGCTATGCATATATACATATGCAGACATTCACATACACTTTTATTTTCATTTCATACAACCATTTGGTTCCTAGCATACATCAAATGAAATCCACATCATCACTAATTTCAGAGATTCCCATTTCATCATCTTGTTCAATAGTCTCCAGGATGATATTTTGGGGATTTGGGTGGGTTTTTTTTAGCAGGACTAACTCTGTGCAGAGTTTCACAGTGGAATCGTATCCTGTTCTTTCAACTAAATGGCATATATTTTTAGAAAACAAAGTTTATCTCACGATCATAAAACATGTCAAAAAAGAAAAAAAACTTACAGGGGCAATATAAAATAACTTACAACTTACAAAATAACTTGCAACTTAATAACTTACAAACATTACACATATGCAGCTGTCTTTAATTATTCCCACAGAATTCACTTTAAATTCTGTAGCACCTTTAGTTTGCCAGGCTTCTCTTTCAGAAGGCTTTTGTTGATCTTTGTTGTCCTCCTTACTATCTGCTCCACCTGACACTTGCATCTAAAGTGCAGCTAGTGCAGCTGCACATTGCACTATCACACATTGGTATGTGAGTCAATACTGTTGTTTGAGTCCTGTATAAATTTCTCTGTGGAGTGTTGTGAGACCAGGGGACGAGGCCATCGAGCTAGCTCAGCTCCTCAATGATGTGTGAAAATATTTATTACACCCAGGTATCTATATAACATTTCACCAGCCACTGACATACAGTTGTGCTCAGAAGCGAAGCAAGGAACGATTCCTACAGCAGCACTAAAGAAAAGTAAGTTGGGTGAAATGCGCACATGAAAATGGAGATAAAATAAAGACAAGTTAGAGTTGGTTAGATGGTATGTGGAGGACTCTGGGGTCACACTTGTGCATTAGCAATCAGGTCACGGATACAGAATGTAACCCAAAATACAGAGCGGTCTTCAAAGAGGTAAAGAGAGCTCTCAAAGAGGTAAAGGGGAAGACACAGGATAATTTCAGAGGTCTGCTTGGCTGGCTGTGCAAGCGGTGCAGTGGCTGGTTGCACCTGAAGGATGATCACAACCCAGGAGGCGCCCAGGAACTGGCATCACCAGGCAAGGCTGGCTCCATCCCTCCCTCAAGGCTGGACACTTGCTGGCTCCCCATGGTGGTCTCTGCCTCCCCTGTGAGTGCTGAGTCCTCGATGTGCTGTAAGCACCAAAGGTGATTGCTGGGGGCTTGTTTCATTTTGCTCAGTATTTGCAAACTTGCTGATATGGATTGAGCCTCATTCATTAAAACTAAATGAATTAAAATCATGATTAATATTAATAAATGCAGCTGTTAGATTGTGGACTTTACTACCTGGGCTCTTTGGCAACTATCCATTATTTTAAAACAGCATCTGTTGGCTTACTTCCTCTAATCTTGTATGAGAAAGTGAAAGAGATGTTTTCCTTTTTAATAAAGAAAATAGTATATAGCATATGATACTGCTTTTGAAAATTCATGGCTGCATATGCTACTAATATCGATGATGAACTCAAGGGCTGCACTAAAAATAACCTATTGTCATGTTCAAAGAGAATCAGCAACATAATAATAAAAAGTCCAACCTTACCACCATATAACAAGGGAAAGAAAATAATTACACGGACATCTTTAAGAGTCATCAATACTACATAAATGTAAATGTCATTACTGGTTAAGAGGGTGCCATCTGGAGAGTTGGGTGATGTAGATGCTGGCACTAGAGGAGTCATTTCTCTTGGAAAGCATGAGAAAAGCAGAGATTTTGAAAGATGTTGCAAACAAAGTTTGGCTGGATCTCTTTTGAATACACTTAATGTTGGTGGTGTACAATAATCTGAAGAAAACCCTACAAATTCAGGTCCTAAGACTAAAAAAGGCTTCCTCCTATTTGTGCAGGTTTAAAATATATTAGTGATACAGATTTGTATAAATGTAAGCACAGAAAACAAGGTGAAATGCCTTTTTACAAGATATTTTCTTTTTATGCATTCCGAAAAGGTAGGTATTTCCTGATTCTTACTTTAAGGGAAAGAAGAAGCAAGCATCTAAATTTTCAAGATAATTTAAAAAATAATTACCACTCCTTCCTTAGGTTTCAAAGCAGAACACAGAACAGTAAATAAATGCAAAGCAAGTACTTTTCCCAAGAATGTTTTTTACTGTACATTTTGTAGCAAAAAAAAAATAAAAATAAAAGAGAAAATAAAGGAAAAATATTCTGATCACAAGGATGCCATTTTCTAAAACTCCAAGTAGGAAACGAGACAAATACAAGATAAAGTACACAGCCATGTCACAATGTATCTCTGCACCTTTAAAAAAAATACATAGAATTTTTTTCATGTGTTATTTTCTCTGTGCCTTGCACCCTTTCTGCACGCTTTTTACAAAATTGTAGGAACAATGTGTGATTTCAGGATAGTTCCCAGCAGCTGATAACAAATAAATAACAAACAAATGAAAGGGCAGAGGCAGTAGCCATCAGAATGCTGGAAATCAAAGTAAAGTCATTAAGGAAAATTATGTCAAATGGGTGGGCAATGTGCATTTACACAACCATAGCAATGATCCAAAAACCTAATGTGAGAAACAGTTTACAAGCCCTAAAGAGCTCCTGTTCTTGGTTAGCAAGGACCTTAGTGAGGGTGACAGACGAGAGAGCAGGAGTATGCTGGGGACTGGGGGAAAGGCTATCTGTGATGCAGGGGACACATGGGAGACCCCGTTCTCAGAGACAACTAAATTTACCTTGGTTTTGGTGGCTAATTTGGAGCATACCCAATTCCCTGAAATTTACAAAATCTTACATTTCTTGTGATGCTACTGATACAGTTAAGCCATATCATGGTGACTAGACAAAGCTTTTTTTTACAATAAGGTAAAAGCCTGTGGTTTTTTTTGTCAGCTGAACAGTGACAGTATGTCCTTTGCCAGAAGCCATTAGTATTAATAATGTGAAGAGTTCATGGGAGCTACTTTAATTTTCCCTTTCTTTATCCTTTAATAGGAAACTTTGATTGCTATTTTCCGTATCTATCTTTGACAGCAACACCGCTACAGATACCAATAGCTGCTGCAATCTACCTTGAGCGTTGACAAGCAGAGACTATGAAGAAGATGGAAGAAAGAGGATTATCTATTTTTTTAATGTATTTGCCCCTAGATTTAATTTTTCTGAAGACATAAAGTAGTGCACTGGAGGTGAGTGATACAGTACATCAGAAATCTGATCTTTGTACATATCCTTCTTTTCATCTTGGGGATTTGATGAGACTGACAACAAAACAAAAAATGCATGGAAACATATTTTTTGTTGGGAAAAAACAACTCAAAAGCAGTAACAAGGCAAAACAGAAGAGAGCACATTAAATTTGAACCAAAAGCCCACTCAATAACAACTATTGTTTTCCAAGATGTCACAGCTAACACCATGAGATTATGTTGAACAGTTTGCTCTCATCTGTCCCTGTGAATGCCCTGCCTGCACTTTTGAGAAAGTCACTTGCAATGACAACCAGATATATCCTAGCATGAGTTTTGTATCCACAGAAGTATACTTCTATTGTTAAAAGAAAAGAAGTGCCCTTTAAAAAACAAAATTAAAACAAATCCTGTAAAATTAAATTTATGCTGTTAAATGCCTTTTCATCTTCTTTGTTTAATGGTTCACCAAGAGTCTGAATAACTTTTGGAAAACAATGCTAAATAAAACTACCAAATTCCTTGAAACATTCACTCATGATTTAGTTGGGGCCAGATAAGAAAGGCTCCATACATGCATATTCACATTTAATGACTTTCTTTCTCTTTTAATATCCTTGTTACTTATTTGTTTACTTATCTTTTTGGCTGGTACAACTGAAAACATTTCTTCCCTTCTCTTTCCAAATGAATGGCCCTGCAGCAAACCACGCTTTATAACACATGAGGGGAGAAGAGGAGGGGGGAGACATTGATATTTACACTGTGCTTTCCATTACCCACTCTGAGCTACCGAAAGTCCCTTTTGCCCCTGTTAGGTCATTGTCATCATACTGTAAAAGCATGCCGTTCACCGAAAGGCTCCTCTTTGTCCAAATGGTTTTTATCTTTTTTGGGTAGGTGCAACACTGAGATGTGGCGAAGTCACCCATGTCAAAAGAATGGCTACGTTTAGTTTTGCCCTCCAGAGGCAACATGAGGAGACTGCGAAATCTGGACTCCGGCTGGCCCAACAGTGGCTCTTTGTCCGAGTGGCAGGCCATCATGGAAGTTCTAGAGTCTATCATCTCCTCCTTTTTCTGACATTTTAGTTCCAGGGAGGCAAAAGCTCCCATTAGCCGGTCAATATTGTGTTTTGACCTGGAAGGATGCCTCCACTTACTGGACAATGTGCCCTGCTCACTTTGGAGGCTATAGTCATCACACTCATGGCTGTTCGCAGAGCTGGAGGAAGAGGAGATGCTGCTCCGTGCAGACTGACAGTTGAACTCCATAAGTTCATTTCTCACCACCACTTTGGGGTTGACTTGGGGCAGGACTCCATTCTGAACTGGATGTGCTCCATTTGTCTGTGAGTAGACATTGCTGACGTTAGACATCTTGCCCTGTGAATTGCTGCAGACCTTATAGCGGACCATGAGAACTACAATGAATACTAACAGAGTTGTCACAATGATGCCTCCAATGGTCAGAATCATGGTCCCACCCAGGAACTGACTGTGCATCGACTGACACTGAGGGTAGTCTTCTTTGGTGAAGAACTGAGCGCATCCCACAATATTGGTGGCAGTAAGGGTTGTGGCCGTGTCATCCCACATTGCCAGGACACAGAGGTCATAGCCTGTTCCAGAAACAAGGTTGTTTACAACAAAGGCTTTGTTTGTAGCTGGAATCATCCTTAAAAAAAAAAGGTAGAAAAAAAGAGAAAAAAGAAAAAGGTTACTTTTGACACTGAGGGAAAAGAGAGGAGAACAGACATAAGAACAGTGTGGTGTTTACTATTCTTTGTACTGGCAGAGAGGAGCAGAGCCATAAAATTCAAACAAGCATTCAGGCTTCCCAACTTCTGTGGGTCCAACATCCCGCATTCAAAACTGCACAAGTTCTGAAAGCCATCTCTCAAATGTGCAATGAAAGGAATAGGAAAAAGCAGACCAAACCAGTCCAGTGTTTTGTGTTTTTTCTCCTCATTTTCATCTGTCTTAATCTCAAACATACTAAAATCTGAACAAATAAAATAAAAATATGTGCCTACAAGGAGTAGTTCTTTCTGAGTGTGCAAATTACCCTTGCACTTGCTGAGTCTGAACCTGGCAGTTGTGAGATCACTTCATACATGCCTGAACACTTACTAACATCAGCAGGCTGCTTTCCTGGTGAAGACAACAGGCTACGTTTAGTTTTCCTGTTCCCTGAGAATGCAATGCAGGCAATCATTCCACTCTCACACCTACTTTCCCCATCCTGCTCACTGTGGAAAACATCTCCTAGAAATGGAGCTATCATCTTATTCTTTGCCAGAAATTTCTCACTGTAACCACCTTATTCTGTGTGACTGTAAAAGAAATACTAGCATTGGCAGTATGGGCTGTGGAAGTGTGAGAAGAGGTAGAAAGATGCAGGGATGGAAAGAAGAAGGTTTCTTTAAAATAAAAAAAAAATATGTTCAAATAGAAACCAAAAAAACACCCCAAAAGAAACAACCAAGTCAAGCTCCAAGTTTGGTCATTCATGATATTATACTTTGCTGTCACAAAACTTAAGCAGCCATTCGAACTCATGCAATATTAGACCATCACTAGCATTCAAAATTAGCAGATAGGAATGAACATGGTCTACCCTCACTTCAAACTGGTTAAAATTGCAGCACGTTAGTGGAAAACAACAGAGAATCCCAGATATGGTGCCTGCTGAGTAGCTAAGAAGAAAACCAAAGAGATGTTCCATGCAAGTTTCTCTTTACTTTCACATAACAGGCTTGAGTGATAGACAAAAGCTGACACTAAAAGCAGCCCATTCTGACTTAGAGCTGCACATCTTTAGCACCAGCAACAAGGGAGCCCTACAGTCACTTACACCACACAGCAAGCTGATGTGACTGTAACTGGGATAGTAAGGCCTGGCAGGAGGAAAAAGCCAGACTCCTTGTGGAGTGCCAGGCTTTCTTAGCCTGAAAATGTCATCACAGATAGCATAAACTGCAGCTTTGCAGAGGCCCTTCTGCGCAGTGTGAGGAAGCAGGCCTGTACAGAGGAGCAGCAATGCGAAGATGCCACATAAATGAGCTTCTGGTCATCTTTGCATTTATAAATTCATACCACTTACACAACCTTTCAGTCTGGACACAGGTGAGGATGTGGCTTCTTTTTAAAAAGCAAACAAACACACACAAAAAAATCTGTAAGGAAAAGAGTTTTCAATGAGAGATACCTGGAACATAAACATCACGTAGCAGGTGTATTCCATGTTATGTTTTTGAAGTTCTGGGCGCGTTTATCATCCTAATGAAGATGTTCAGCATAGATATAGATGAGCTATTCAGAATGAGCTGAGAGGTCATAAAATAACCCTCCTGGAAAACTCCAGATAGAGTTGCTAAAATAGTTTCCAATGGTAGAAATGTTTGGTCTCAAGTTCTTTCTAAATGGTCTCCTCTCCCTGTGGCTCTGAGAACAGCACACCACTGGCCTCAGCAGCTGGGGTAATGCCTGCACTCTGTTGAATAGGTTGAGGCGTTTCATATGCACACACCAGGGATGATATTGATCATCAAATGTATGATCTTCAAACCCTTGAACAGTTTTACCAATTGTCTTATATTTCCTCCTGTATCACCTAGCGCTGTACTCCATTTAACATCATCACTCCCAGTCACATGCTTAAAAAATTCTGCAGTGTGTAAGTTGTTCAGAAATTATTTCACTGTAAAATCTTATTATAAACAAGTAGCACTGTTAGCAGAAACAATAATCAACCCTATAAACTGGATCTATGACTTGGGTCATAACTCTAGAAAAACAGAGCTATAACACCATCTGTTAGAGCGATTTCTTTTGTTTTGCGCTCATGAAACACAGAGAGACCTCTATGTTCTTTCCAAGTGAACAGCAAACAACCAACTGGATTTACATAGAATATAGCTTTGTATATATCTTATGTGTATAGAAATGTAGTATTTCAGGCTATATTTCAGACAGTATTAACTGTATAGAGTGAACACTAATAACTTCCATCATTTACAACCTGCTTTCTTCTAATATAAATATACACAAGCTACCAAGAAAATGTAACTCTCTGGATTTCATGGACTGGCAGGTAGCGATAGTGGTGTGAAAGGTAAAGTAATTCCATTTTAAAATGTACAGTAGTAAGGCCATAGCCAGTCCTAAAGCTTGGCCAGTTTAACTACACTGAAGCTTGCCATAAAAGCTTATCTCAGCGTTTAAAAGAAACTGAGTCATTTCTAAACTCAATCAGTTCTGGAAGCTACAGCTGTGGTAATATTTGGACTAATAATAGCTTTATAAAAGATCACAGTTGCAATCCTAATTATGGAAAAAGCAATCAACTCTCCATATACATCTAAAATGAAGAATTTTGGATGTTTCCATAAATAAACTTCAAATGTTCTTGCAAAATATTCAAATTAATGTTATTGTCAAAGGACAGCTGAGCATAGGAATAAGCACCAAGTTCAAGACTACTAAGGGTTAAGTAATTAAACTCAGACTCAGCTTTCTAGCTTGCAGAAAAGACGATTCTCTTTTCAAGAAGTTGCCAAATTGTGAGAGCAATTTGGGAGAAACTAAGACAACTTCTCACAGCTGAACCTCTGACTTTAACAAGGTGTCATCTGGATTCTGGACCTGGTGATGA
>JANHGB010039367.1:0-15370 GCA_026283785.1 Coracopsis vasa
AGGAAGAGGAAAGCTGTATTTTCCCTCACAGCATGATTCAGAAGAAGACATAAAAATCCTGTTATAGTGGAAGAGATATAACCTCCTAAAGAATTAAAAAGCACAAAATATTAAATTGATACTGATCTTTTAGGGGGTGGGGGGAGGGAAAGCTATACAGGGATTAGGTGGTTGAATATTTTCCTCTTTATTTATTGTTTTTCTGTTCATTAAGAGGAAAATATTCAATCACCTAATCCTTAGGTTTAAACCTAAGATACAAATAAATTAAACCAAACAAACATGCAGAACACAGAACAAAGTGAAACGAACTACAGAAAAAGCTCAACTATTTTTCTCTATTTTTCGTCTGTGACAATTTTTTTCCATGCCATATATACATATATGTATATGGGCAAATACAGATTTCCTTGCAGCTCATTTGAAACCAAGCTTAAATTTTCCTATAATTATATACGTAACAGGTGAATTGCACACAGGAGGACAGGAACATTTTTACCTGGAAACAAATAGTGTGCTTGTTATTCCAAGGGTGGAGGATAAAGAAATGGACGTGTATGTGTCAACTCAGCATGTAACAGATGTACAGGTAAAGCAATGCATTAATGATACTTGTTTCTTAGCTTCCTAAATAACCTTAAAGCTCAACTATATGGCCAGGTCTTATGATCTTCCAAATTTAGATTAATTGATTTTGATCTTTTTATGAAAATAAATGGCCTGACTACTAATGATGAAGCTATGTGGAACTAGCTTCCTGCACAAGCAGGTCTTGTGCTATCTGTATTATCCAATGCAGTGCAGACACAAATGAGCAGTATTACTATGGGATGAACAAAAGGTATCTTGGATAGATAATATGGCTGAAGTTTTCTCATTGAAAAAGGGCTAATTCTTTCTTAGATATATTGGCCAAATCTGCCTAAAATCAGTGAGAACCTTCAGTGCAATCCTGGTCAATCACATTTTGGCTGCAGTGAGTGTCTTCAGCTTTAGAAAGAGTACTCAGACAAGTTGCATTGCTCATATGAGTAGTTACATTGATGATGATGGGGTTATAATTATGTGTAAATAATAATAGATGAATAAGGAAATAATAACAACATACAAATCATATGAAATTAAGGGAAAAAAAAAGGTTAATAGGTCCTAGCTAACATCAGAATTGGATTGTAGGCCTGTAGAAAATAATAGCTTCACAGAATGTATGTTAATTCCAACATGTTTCACTCTCTTCCATTCAGCTTGATATTTTAGTGGATACTTTCTCTCCAGCTACAGATGAAACTTGCAGTTCTAGAGATTCTCATATCTGGCATTAGATAATCAAATTAGTTTATGGACCTATTTTTACATTTCCACTATTCTGTAAAGACCAGATTGTGCTTTCACCAGCATCTTTACCTATTTGAAATCTTTTGTTTGTTTCTTTCTTTCTGTAGCAACTCTAGTTTTCTGCCCAGGATTCTTAAACCTGTTAGCTTTTAGTATATGGTTAGCCATAGAGAATAGGCATTTTTGATATACTTTGGCAGGTAACAGTTCTCAGTAAAATCCTGGATATTCACTTTTGCAGGAATTAGTGGCTTCAGCTTTAAACCTGCAGTCCAATAAAATTATGTGCCATGTGAAACGTGTTGGTGGAGCATTCGGTGGGAAGATTACTAAACCTTCACTCTTTGCTGTAGTTGCAGCAGTGGCAGCCAACAAGTAAGTTGGTTTCATCAAATGAATGATTTAACTAAAACAAATTAAAGATGACAAAACTGAATGAAAAAGGAACTTCAGTCCTGAACCCTACCTGGGGGTTATCTTGATGACATCATCTTTTTTTGTCTCTTTGGCAGTAAATCTTGGGTAGAGGTTTGAAAGTTCTCTGGACTTCTGGTAATAGTATTCACTTAGTATTTGAGAGCCAAAATAAAGGCAAGGAGGCAGTTTCTCTCAGGGCTGAGCTGCACAAATCCCAAAAAATCAAGCTTTTCCCAGGCACAGTGGCTTGAATTTCACTCCAGATATTCAGTGAAAGGGATTTTTTACCCGAATACATAGGTGTGCTCACATGAGCCCTTTGTGTCACAGCTCTCCTTTACTCTGGCTTACTTGCCATGTCCTGTGCATGCTTCATAGAACTTGCATCTCCCTGTTGAGAAGCTAAAGAGAAACTGCTGAAAAGGTCATTTCCTCTACTTTGTTTTTGAAGGGAAAATAAAAAAAAAATTAAAAATCTGCTGAACCAGCCTAAACTCAGGCATGGTGAAAGTTTAATCAGTTTAATGAGTTTAATAAGAAACTAAAACATAGAATGGACTGATTTATTGCCACCACTAGGAGTTTGGCCATGTACATGTGGTGTTATTTGCAATCTGCATGCATAGGCTATAAGAAAGGTGGATTTTTTTATGTTCACTTTAGGACCGGGCATCCAGTTCGTTTTGCCCTTGAAAGAAATATGGATATGTTAATCACTGGTGGACGGCACCCTTTCTTTGGAAAATATAAAGTGAGTGAGAGAAGATATTTTGCTCAGCTACTGGGTAATGGTTTATTCTGAGGCAAATCAGCATAATTTCATTGACTAACAAGATGCAGTAAGAAACCAAATTCCTCCTCGTCTGAAATCTGAACTGAGCACCAACCTTGCCCCAGTCCTAAGAGCACCCTGACAAATGCTATGAATCAAACCAACAGCTATCACCGTATTCCTACAATCCAGGCAATATCCAGAAAAAGCATAAACACCCATCTCTTTTCTTGAAAATACTGCTAACATCAGCCCTACCCCATGTAAATCAGAATTGAATACAAGCCACTTCTCAGATATGAAGCCAGCCCTGCAAGGTAATGCAAGATTCAGCTGGTAGCAAAACTCTTCCTTTTGACTTCTGAATCCTTACATTAAAAATAACTGGGTAAACAATGCCAGCACTGAAGTCAGCTTGGCAATTGCTAGTAGCAGAGGCAAAAATCTTCTCTTGGTGCTGGTGTATGATTTAAGCACACTAAAACCCTCCAGGACAAGGTTTACAGTTCAATATGGTTTGGGTAAAGAAGGCTGAGGAATTGGTTTTCCAATTCCAATAGCTCTTGCATAAGCTGTAGAGTTTGGCTGATGACTGTTTCTGTAACCCCAACCCTAACCTTTCCTTTACTTAAATGCAATAACTGCAAAAACTGCATGAATTGCTTAACTGCATTAAGCAAAAACCACTCTCCCCATCAGTCCCATCTCTTCTGCTATCCATGTAGGTATGCAGGAGTTAGCCAGCAATAATATCCATTATTTCTTATTTTCTTATCCTTAATCCTGATGGAGCTGCATCAGTTTACATAATTTAACAAGTTGGTCTCTAGTTATTTTACAGTTTTCTATGATTGTTCCCCTTTAAATATTATTACATAAACTACTGAAGATACAAACCCACACATTACATTAAAAAAAAATAAATTGAAGAGGAAGGAACCAGAACTAGAATTCAATCAAATTTGGTAGTTATTTCTCAACATGTAATCTGCAAAATATATGCACCATTGGTTCATGTTCTTATGTTGTCTAGGTGATGAAATTGTCAGGATGAAAGATGATTATAAAAGGGATACTTCAGAAAGTAGAATAAACATAATAATAGTTAATATTTTCTTTAGTGATATTGTCATCCTCTTTCTGGTCTGTGTTCATACAGAAAACAGCAGTGAACAAGCTTTTCAGATCCTGAGTATAGACAATGTCTATGTAGAATAGCTTTGTGGGTAGCTGATTGTTTCTGGGTTTTATATGTATTTTACTCTTGTTTGCATATTCAGATCCAAACTGATATCATCCTATAGACAGAAATCCATGCTGGTAATTTTTCCAGTTCACTGGAAAAAATGCCATTGTGTTCTGTAGTCTGAACCTCACGTGGTATTTGTTAACCAGTTAGCCTATTTATAAAGAGAAGTTTGAAATACAGGAGAGAAACAGCCCCTAATGCATTGGTTGATATATTACAGGTTGGATTCATGAATGATGGTAGAATCATAGCTGCTGATTTTCAGTGCTATATAAATGGTGGCTGTACAAAAGACGAATCTGAATTGGTAAGTCCTTCTTCATTGATATCACACTGACTGAACTGGTCACAAAAAGAAAATAACAGCTCTTTGCCACAGTATGTTTTTATTCAGAAGATGTCTATTCTTGTTAAGTACAACTCCCATCTTCCTAAAGTAAATATGCATCTGTGGCCCAGAGGTTGTTTACAGAATATCATTAAGGGGGTACAATATTTCCTGTTAGGTGATATTGGACATAGAAAAATCAGATATAAAAGTTCAATGAAGATAGAGAGACAGTAAGTTTTATTACGGAGCCTATTGTCATAAAATTACTCCTTCACTTTCCCAAAACTGAAGGTCTGATTTTTCCCTCAGTAATTCTTCATGCTATTGTAATTCCTTTAAGTTAAATGCAGTTTCTCTGATTCAAACACAGTTTCTTTACTTAGATTGGTGTAAAAACCAGCAGAACAGCAGGCCTTCCAAGTATAGTTCTACTCTTCCTTGAAGTAATTATTTCTCTTTGGTATCTTGAGTGTCTTTCACAAGTTTCACTGTCTTTTTAGAGGAAATTAAGACATTTGAACAACTGTAACCTCTTATTACAGGTGATTGAATACATTGTGTTGAAAGTGGACAATGCATATAATATCCCAAATCTCCGAGTCAGGGGCCATGCCTGCAAGACTAATTTGCCTTCTAATACTGCCTTCCGTGGATTTGGGTTTCCGCAGGCAGGTCTGTTTATGGAGACGTGTGTTGTGGCTGTGGCAACCCAAACTGGCCTACCACATGAGAAGGTAAAAGAACTGAGACTGCCAAATAAAAAATGGGATAACAGAGAATTCTAGGACCGAGACTGGTGGAAGCTCCTTATGCTTAAGCCAGCTTTTGTAGAACCAGATCCACTAACTTTACTTGGGCTGACTGGTACTTTATGCAGCACCTATGCATCCATGGAATACTACTTGATATAATACAGATAAGAGTGGAGAGAACAGTCCCAGGATCTGTTGCAAAATGTTTGATGACTGCCATTAGTAGGATCAGCTTCAGTCAAAACAGTATAATCTCAGGTACTATGTGACAAGTTTTAGGTCACTTTGTGTATGTTCAGCTGTTACCTGCATCTCAGCATCTCGGAACCGGACTTTCCATTTTTTATATCAATTTTTTAGCTTTAACTTCTGCTTTCACTAGTCTTATTTACAATTTGAGTTTACCAACCTTCTTTGCATTGAGTAGTCCTTGTGAACAATTCCACTGTCATCACTTAAGTTCACAGGCATTTGACACAAGCGAAAATATCAGGCCAAGTTAGCAGGAATTTCCTTAGAGAAAGGGATATGGCATTATGTTTAATATAGATAAATATTCATTATATTATTGTTGCATTATATCATTATATGACATATCACTATATATATAATATGTCAATATATTATACAGCCATATTTATTTTCAGCACTGTGTAAATTTGCTTGCTGTTTAGGTTAGGGAAATAAACATGTACAAAGGAGTTAATCTAACATCCTTCAAAGAAGAGTTTAATGCAGAGAATCTGTGGAAATGTTGGGAAGAATGTTTGGACAAGTCTGACTACTACAACCGAAAAGCAATGGTGGAAGAATTTAACACAAAAAATTACTGGAAAAAGAAGGGGATTTCCATCATTCCCATGAAGTTTTCTGTTGGATTTAATGCAACTTATTTTCATCAGGTAACCCCTTTGTAACAGTGCTTTTATGATCCAAGGTCCCTACTTTTCCTTCAAAAAATAGAGGAAGCATGATCTCTACTGGAAGGAAAGAGGAAAGGATTCCAGCATGCTGGACTAGCATAAAATATCATCTACTGAAGTATGCTTTGTTTCAGAAAGAGTATCACTCTCTCTGGCTGATATCTTTATAAATGCTTACTCAGCATTAGACGGGACTTCGAGTAACCTGATTTAGTGAAAGATGTCCCTGTCCACGGCAGGAGAGGGTGGTCTAAGTGATCTTCCTTTGGCTGAACTAGATGATCTTCCTTGCATTGAAGGTCCCTTCCAACCCAGACCATTCTATGATTTTATGAGTATTCACCTCACAAAAATGTGAATTTTTGGTTCCCATCATGCTGTCTTTGTCCAGATAAAAGCTAAGTAATTCACTGTAAAAATGTGGTACTTGGAATCTTCCATAATCTCATCCATAGTAAGAAAACCTATCACTCCTATAGATCAGATAGTACCATATATATGATAGGTTAAACTCTACTACTGGAAAATTTTTTGGCTCAGGATGGTGATGTTTCTGGGAAAACTTTCCAGTTCTAATTTTTTTGTTTTAATTCACGCTTTGAACCAAAAATTCTTTCAGATGAGTTTCAGATTAAATGAACATTGTTTATGAGGGTACAATGCATGGTTTGTATGTCAGTTGTTTATCCATTTCTTGATTGTTTCTGTTCAAGTTAGTTTGTAGATTAAGAGCTCAGAGAAAGATTAATATATTTCATACAGCAATGTTCTCATGGTAAAAAACAGTGAATCTAGGAATCAATTCATCTGATACAAAAGGTCAGAAAAAGGCATAAACAATAGTTACATTTCATCAAAACCTTCAAAATAAAGCTCAGGTATTACACCGAGTTTCCAAAAAATCTTGATCTAAATCTTAGAGGATAGATTTACTGTCTAATCTTGTTTCTGTCAGCTAAGACTCTGACTGGCATCAGCAAAATGTTAGCTGATTGCAAACATCACAAGTTGGCACCAGAGAGGGTCTCATGACCATTATTTCTCAATGTAGAATTAATAACAAATAAAAAGATGACCCGGGGCACTGTATTTCACAATACCTCTCAGGCTCTACTGTCTGCTTTCTGAGTGCTGGTAGCTGATTGCATTCTACAGTGAAATGTCTCTACAGAATTTCTAGTTTTCTTTCATATCCACTTGCTCCTTTATGGTAGTGGATGGCTTGTATAGGATGATTTCTTTCATCACCATCCATTGGAAAGTTACTTGTTGCTGATTTTACCATGAATGAAAGTTCATTATTTCCATTCCCGTTTGCTTCTTGCATTTCCTGTGTTTAAGATAGCTATTTATTGGCACAAGGCTGCACCAAAATATGAAAAGGAAGTGTATCAGGTTCTAAATCATTCACTTGACAGCCTGTAAGAGAGAATGCATGAGCAGTTGTGTCATCGCTCCCTCAAAATTACACACTGTGAACATCAGTTTATTATTACTTCATATGCATACATGCAAACAAAAAGGACTAGGACTAATCCCTCAGTTTCAGAAAAACAAAAGTACAACTCTGCTATTGTTTGTTCTAAAAGAAAAGTTCTATAGGTGTTCATAGTAGAAGATGCCTTGCCATCTGACAAAATGCCTTTGGTTCAAATTCTGCTCTATCCTCCTTTTCATTGTGGATGAGGGAATAGTATCTACAGCTACACACACATTACAATTAGAGCCAGCATGTTCTTAATTTACCCAATTTTCCAAGAAGAAAAATGTGCTTTTCTATTATTTGGACTAATTACTGTAATCCCTGCAGAACTCCATTGAATAGCTACCACCTCACTTAGAGTCTATCCTGTCTTAGAGCAGTAGAATTTGTTATTGTGAGACTGCTGGAGAATTTCCACTCTCTTTTAACAATATACTGATTCTTGTTGATTTAATCTATCTTTGCCTTGTTCTTTCTCTTATGCATCTCTGTTCAGTGAAGCAAGAAAATTACCAAGTTTCTGTGGCTTTTCTTTAGGCTGGAGCTCTCGTCCATATCTATATAGACGGGTCTGTGCTAGTCACTCATGGTGGAATTGAACTTGGACAAGGAATTCACACTAAGATGTTACAGGTGAGTTAGTTTGCATCTAAGGGTAAATAAAATATAAAGATAACTGAACCAAAAGGATAAAGGGCACTAAGAAGTTCAATAGGCAAATTCTATAGACATAATAAAGCTAAGTTTAGTGTTGGGGTGTTGCTTCTGAGTTACTGATGAAAACAAAACTTAGGAAAAATACAAGTTATAAACAAAGTGATCTTCAAAGACCTGGAAAGATTAACATCTCTGTGGTAACGTCACTGTTACCAGAATAGCTAATGACCCAATGTTTGTTTGCAGAGGGAGTTAAAGTGATGAAAATTTAACTTTGTAGTGTGTCCAACACCAATAATAACATCAGTTAATTTTCTTGCATTTCTGGTGTAGTGATAAACAAAACTATGTGCCAAATAGGTCATTTTGGAGCTAAAATTAGGTCAATCCTTCAAAATGAGCTGAATGAACATCTGAATATTAGAATACTGTGAAAAATGATAAGGTGGGAACACAAGCTAACCAAGCCATTTCAAATGATATTGAAAATAAAATATACAGATAAGATTTGAAACTCCATAAGAGAGAGTGATTGTTTTTTTATTTTTATTAAGTTTTGCATATGTAGACAAAACCTGATTAGAGAGAACAATTAATTAGAGGCAAAACATATAGTATTGCACGGTATTGTTTTATCTTCTGTTCTATTACCTGAATTTACTTATAAAATATTAATTTCACAGGATAATTGTTAAGGAAGACTTCCGTGTTTGTCCTAGTCATATTATTACTGTTGAATTAGGTCATTTCTGTGTGTGCATGTATATAGAAAGAGAGATGAATGGCATAACAAATTCCTGACTTGAAATTGCATCTTCAAGTGGGATTGGCTATCTTTTTGTTTACTTTTATTACAGATTGTCAGTCGTGAACTGAAGATACCATTGTCATACATACACTTCTGTGAAACAAGCACAACAACTGTACCTAATGGCAAATACACAGCAGCATCAGTTGGAACAGAAACCAATGCAAGAGCAGTCCAGGTTAGACTTACTACCATTTTTTCACATAATCAGTGGTCCTGTTGAATACTGAATGTCCCTCTGAGGAGTCATAATTTTGTTTTGGTTTTGAGCAGCTTGCAGTTCTTCTATTGCAAAATCTCTCTTGATGATTTATTTTACATGCACAGTTTAAAGTAAGGCTAATTACGGAACACTGTTAAAAGGGTAAGGTTTTTTTCTGCTTTACTGTGTCAGATTTACAAATGGGGATGGGAGTGTTAGATTGCCAGTACATGAATTTATGGATCTTTACTTTATTCTGTATTTACACACAATTTAAAGGAAAATGTAGCATAAGGTATGTTTCAGGTATTTTTTTAATAATCAGACTGAAACACCCTTATCCTCTTACATTTGGGACCAATTCTGCTTTCATTTATTTTGTAATAAATCATTCAAGCCAGTGGTTTTCTATCTAGCAAATCAAAATAGGAGGAGAGTCAGGTCTTTTATCTGTTTTTGTTGATGGTTTCAGTGGTAGCCTGGTATATGAATACTTAAGTTACATTAGAGAAGGTACCAATGCTACTCTTTACTAAGTGCTGCTTTCCAGCTGGCAGTTTGCAGAGTAAAGAAACTGTAGGTAAATTAACAGAGTTACAGCCCTCAGAATGAATTTAACAAGCTAACTTCACTAAGAAAGAGCTTGTAGCGCTTTGAATACAGCAGAAATATTTGGGTTTGTGGGTTGGTCAATGGTGCACAACCTTCTTCCTCCCTAGGATGCTTGTCAAATCCTTTGGAAGCGTCTGGACCCTATACGAAGAGATAATCCTAATGGAAAATGGGAAGACTGGGTAAATATGTCTGTTTCTTACTATTAAATTATGATGATAAACCCATGAGTGTACAATGAAAGCTGTCATTGCCCTGGAGAGAGGAAGGGGCCTCCCTGCATGAAGTGAACCTCATGAAGAAAGAGGATAAACAGTGTAAAAGCAAGTGGTGCAACACAGTGTCTGATAAATCTGGCCAACTTTAGAGATTTTGCAATGTCCCCCTTCTTAAAGATATGTTCAGGGAACAAGGGAATGTAAAGTTTTAACTTAGGCTCTTTTTTCTTTAAAATGGGTTTTTAAAGGTTTTTCTTTAAATATGAAGTAAAGAATTCTTAATTTTCTCTCTGTAATAATGAGTATACCTTTTGCAGATCAGTGAAGCTCACAAGCAAAGCATCAGTCTTTCAGCTACTGGTTATTTCAAGTAAGGAAAGCCGTTAGTTTGTTCTGATTTCTCGTCATCACAGGTGCTACTTTGTCAGTAAGTTGCAGGAAGGATAAAACTGTCCTCATTCAACCTTCTCAAGGCCATATCAGATGCAGCACACAAACCATTAAGAAGCTGGACCAGAGACTGCAGTGTCAGAGAAATTCTTCTCTTCAACCCATATTAATTTTAGAAGCACTTTATGTCCTTGGTTAACTATTTTGACAGTTGATTCACCGTCTTCTCCAAGGTCAATTATGGTAGGACACAGGAGGCCACAAGGAGTTTTGTTCCATGGCCATCATGGTTTGCAATCCTCCTATCCTCCCAAATTATTCCACGCCACATATATTTAGCAGTGGTGCTAGTCTTTGACTACAGAGATCCTATGAAAATAGTTAGTTTAGAGAGTTTATATCATGTCTCAACAGTGAGGACAAGGATAGAGGGTGGGGGTTGTCTTGATCAAATTCATCTAACCTGAGGGATGTTCTTACTTCCTCCAGAGGTTATGTTACAAACATGAACTGGGACACACAGAAAGGCCATGCATTCCCGTATTTTCTCTTTGGAGTTGCATGTTCTGAAGTAGAAATTGACTGTTTGACAGGAGCTCACAAGGTAATGTCAGAAAATATACTGAACTTGAAGTAGAGTTGGCTGAATTTCCCACCATCATTATATTTCCTATGATACGTTCCTCTACATAAGAAACTTCTGTTCAGGTGACTGTGCTTCCACACTCACAACAAAGCATAGGAGGTGGCTGAGCATCAAGCAATTAAGTTTCTATAGGAGAACAAGCAATAAAGCCATTCTTGAATTCATTATCATCCTGCTACTTGCAGGATGTGCAGATCACATTCCAAGTTTCAGACAACCACCAAAAATGCATCTAGGTAAGATGAACTCTCCACCAACACAAGCCTGTCTCTAGTAGCTTTCATGTTTCAGAATAAATCTATAATACTTGTGATGACACATCTTTTATGGGTGAAACTATATATACTGTTTATGATCCCTTTGTTGTGTATTTTAAATATGTCTGTAACACACCTTTTATTTATTTAACAGAACATCAGAACAGACATTGTCATGGATGCATGTTTTAGCATAAATCCAGCTATAGATATAGGACAGGTATGAACTTCCATAGTTTTGCTTTATATTAGATGTTAGTGAATATTTTTTCTCTTTCTGCCTAAATGTTTGCTGTTATCAGTCAATTTAATAGCCACCAAAGCCAATGAGACATTATCCATTAACACTCAAGGATGCTGGGTTGACAGATGTAGTAGTAATTGCTTTTATTTGCAGCTATAAATAATACTAGGTTAAGTTTTCTACTTTTTGTTTATCTTCTGAGAAGTAAAGAGAAAAGCAGATCCCACAGACTTTGGAAAAGCCCTACAGGATTAGCATCCAGAATCTCCTTATGACTTTTTCCTGATACGTTTACCCCAGAATTACCGACTGAGGGCTAAATCTTAACCAGCTTCAGAGCACTGTTGACTGTGACAGTGCTGACTGTAATGGAAAAAGCTAGTGAGATGTAACAGACCTTTCCTTAAGGGTCTGATATAGCCACAGATTTGTATTATGGATTCAACTATCTATATCTACAGACAAATTGAATAATGACAAAAGTGATGTCACTAATAGTTTGTAAATAAGAAAGCAGTGGTGAGCTCCAGAGTTAAAAATATTTGTCATTTCTTTGCAGAGTCAAAGGAAATGCTCCTAAAAATATGACTTACATTTAAAAATCTTTTTTTATCCAGCTTATTTATCCTATTACAGGGTCATCCTCATATATTTGCCCTTTGCGTAAAAGATTATGTTCATTCTGCACATTCAAGGATTGCCAAGTTTGTCAAATCACTCTTTCTTAGCAGTTCAATTCTATGTTCACCTTGCACAAGTGTTTACATCACCGCTGTCATAGCCCAGGTGTTTACTCAGCAGTTGTTCCTTCCTGCTTCAGGCTGGTTTGTTATTTCCTCTTCATATCCAACTTACCATTTATTTGTGTATGTGATGGTTTTCTCTAGAATAAATTTCATTAGCTAACTGCAAATCTTTTTTAAGCAAATATCAGATTGAGCAGACTATTTATGTCAGAGTCCCCAGGTGAATGTCTCCACACTGGAGTCCCTGTGGATTTGACTCAATTCTCTTTGGCAATTTCGCAAAAGCAAATCAGAGGTAACTGTACTAGCTACAGTGAGTTTAGCCAGGAGTAATGAAGAGTAATGAACTTGAGCCAATGGAAATATTTGTGTAAGTCAGATGAGGACAGCTTGGTCTTATTTTGGTCTGTGTTGGCTTATTTTTACTTTTGGAAGGAAAGATGTCAGTTCATGTGTAATCTTAAAACGTCTGATTGTATATGTGGTTTTGTGTTTTAAAATGACTGAATAAGATGTAACAGTTTACCTTTTTTTTAATTTGCTCAGATTGAGGGGGCCTTCATTCAGGGAGTTGGTCTTTATACGTTAGAAGAAATCTACTTTTCCCCAGAAGGAGAGCAGCTAACTCTTGGCCCAGATACATATAAGATTCCTGCCATCTGTGACATTCCTGAGCAGTTCCGTGTCTATTTACTGCCAAATTCACGCAACTCGATTGCTATCTATTCTTCCAAGGTAAACACACCAAATTTACCATTTGCAAGCACACCAGGTGATTCTGCTGCAAAACTGTAAGTGACTGTAGTGAATGGTAAACTTTTTTTTACCCCAAAAAAGATAACTCCAGTTTCAGCTATGGAATAAATTGTACTTAAATGATAAAACACTGATGTTCTGAGGCTTTGGACTGATTTTCTTCCTATGATTTACTGGTATTACAGTAGCACTTAGAAACTCTAATCAAAATTAAAGTTTTTTGTACCTACCTGTTGTACTATATATCAAAAGTGAAAAAGTCCATCTTGAAGAGTTTAAACTGACTAGATAGGAGACAGGATGAAAGAAAGCAATATTATGATCCTTTTCAAAGGCAGAGAAGTCATGAGACAGATTAAATGACTGTGTAAAATCTCATAGGAAAACTGTGATAGGTATGGGAATAGAGCCCAGTTCATCCATTAGCCACGGCAGAACGCCATTCTTTCTGTTTTAAGGGTGCATCATCCTCTGAGGAGACACTCAGTACTAGGATTGAGCATTGTTCACAGATTCAAAAGAAAAGCAAAAAAAACCCACCTCAGAATAGAAGGGGAACCAAAAGGGAGTGTAGGCCTCAGGCTACTAAAAGACAGGAATGCCCACTCTCCTACCTTTGAATCTAAAGCAGGTATGACAGAGTGTTGTGGTTTAACCCCAGCAGGCAGCTAAGTCACACTGCCACTTTCTCACTTGCCCCGTGTGGGATGGCGGAGAGAATTGAAAGGGCAAAAGTGAGAAAACTCATGGGTTGAAATAAAGACAGTTTAATAAGTGAAGCAAAAGCTGTGTGCACAAGCAAAGCAAAGTATGAAATGGAATTAATTCACCAGTTCCCATCAGCAGGCAGATATTCAAACCATCTCCAGGACACCAGGGTTCTATCACCTGTAATGGTTACTTGGGAAGACAAACAGCACCACTCCAAACATTCCCTCCCGTCTTCTTTTTTCCTCCCCCAGCTTTATATGCTAAACATGATGTCATATGGTGTGGAATATCCCTTTGGTCAGTTGGGGTCAGCTGTCCTGGCTGTATCCCCTCCCAGCTCCCTGTGCACCCCCAGCCTACTCACTGGTGGGGTGGAGTGAGGAGCAGAAAAGGCCTTGACTCTGTGTAAGCGCTGCTCAGCAGTAACTGAAACATCCCTGGGTTATCAACTCGGTTTTCAGCACAAATCCAAAACACAGCTCAAATATGAGCTACTATGAAGAAAATTAACTCTATCCCAGCCAAAACCAGTACACAAAGGAATAGAAATTTCCAGAAGATATTCCACGCCACATCCTCATGGCCTTAGGTGGTGTAAATGAGTAAAAAAACTCTTCCACATTAAGAAAATAGAGACAAAGAGCACATTTCTTGTCAAAATTAGATAGCACAAACTTCATCCATGCAAGAGGGCCTAAGGCAGCAGTGGGAATGGGTGTCTTTCTTTCTTTCTCTGGCTCATCACACAGAATTAATTCCACTTGGATATAGAAAAGGTAGTTTATGTGAGAAGTCATGAGTTTATTTTATGGCTTTATAACATGAGCACTGAAATCCCAGCATGAAGCTTTGATAGTGTAGCTGTATGGTGAATTTTAAAACTATCTACATCAGCCAAATCCTAGTTCTTGATGGTTTTCTGATTTGAAAGTTGTCAGAGATCCAAGGAAAGTTGTTGAATCCAAATATGATGGACATGTCCAGATACAGAGCTGATGCTATCTGGTGTATTTTGATTACTGCAGCGGAGATGTGCTAATCTGTACTGTCAGTTTCTAAAGCCAGTCTCTTCAGCTGTCTCTCTCCTCTGCCAGGGCATGGGAGAGGCTGGATTCTTCCTGGGCAGCTCAGTGTTCTTTGCAATACGAGATGCAGTGGCTGCTGCACGGAAGGAAAGAGGACTGCCCCTGGACTTCACACTGAACAGCCCCTTGACTGTTGAGCGAATTCGCATGGCCTGTGCTGATGTCTTTACTGAGATGGTAAGGTTATTTTCATTCCTTTCATGAGCTAGCTCCTCCATTCTCTTTAATCTGAATGAGCTGTGTGCATAGACTAATCAGTGAGCAAAATCTCTTTTCTTCAACATACCACAGTTTGCAGAGCTTTGTACGTTATTTAACCAGTGGCACTTTGCTCAGCTGTGTTGACAGAGTAACATGAAGTGACAGTCTAGAACTAAGGAACCTATGCTATTTCCTCAATGGTAATGTCTCAAATTTATATATCTCCTTTAATCTAAAAGCCCTTGAAAAGACTTTTCAGATTATAGTCTTTGTATTTAGTGTCGCTTTATTTGCATCTCTGTTAGAAATTATGATGATGTCTAGACACAGAGTAGGTGTGCTCCATCATTTGTCCTATGCTTCTGGTCTAGACTGATTCCACTTTGAAGCATGTACCCCAATTTCCTTCTTTTCTTCCTTGAAAACTAGGGAGATGGAAATACAGGCTGATATGCATCCACATCCTGTCACAACATGGAGTTAGAATACAGGCTGGGTGCACAAGAACACTCCCAAATAAAACATTTTAGATTTACATTTCTATGCAAGCATCGCCACTGACACTGGCATCCACA
>JANHGB010039368.1:0-10458 GCA_026283785.1 Coracopsis vasa
AGCAGATTACTGAATGTCAGGATGTGAATCAGCCTCAAATGTAACAGCTCTGGAACACTTCAGTGGCACATATTATGTGTGTCTTCAGTATTACAGCCAAGTTTTCTACATGGGGCTTTTTACCTTGGAAATGGTGCCCAGATGATGTATTTTGCTTCCCAGTGGCTGCATACAGGTAGTGAAAAGATCTTTGGTAACAATTGTTACCAATAAAAATGGGGTTTTTTTCAGGATCAAAACCCATTTATCACCAGGAGAATGATGACAATAAATAGAACTTTAATAATACAATGAAGGCCCTGCAGAGGAATAAGGCTAGAGGCCAGGAGCTAGAGACAGTGTTGAGAAGATAGCGCGAGTAGGATAAACTGGTTATGGCTGAGGAGGACACATTGATGTTTACCAGTCTTGTCCTAGTGTTCTGAACTGGAAGGTGCTGTGTTTTGTATTGTTGGTAGGTAGTACATTGGTACTACCAGCAGGTGGAAGTGCAGCTTAGACTTCAGTGTCCCCTGTTCAATGTCCATTCTGCCAGGCTAGCAGTTAGAATTTTTCAGTTTAGCTGCCCTCTTTGTCCTGTAAAGCTGTGCAGAACAGTGATCTGGATTTGTTTTCTTCTTGCTTTGTGTTCCTTGGGAGCTCTGACTAAACACAGGAGTTTTGTGGAACGGAATCACAACCAGCAATGGTGAGAGCTGGGCAGGCAGCGGCAGTATTTACATTCTTAGAGGGATAAAACTTGGCTTTTTGAAAGCAGTGGTGTCAGCTGTGGTGGGCAGCCCAGCCTTAACTAAATGCACTGTGGTTCCTGGGATCTTTGGCACCTTCTGCTAGTCTTCACTAAGTTAAAACCCTGACATAACAGCAGTGCTGCTCAGGGTTTGATTAGGAGCAAACACAGATGGGTGTTGTGGGTAAAAATGCAGATTCTCAGTGCAGTTATACCACCGCCTTCAGTGTATTGGTAACAGAAACAGAACAAATAAGCCAAACTGAAATATGAATCCACATTTAAAATTACTTATGTCAGCTGTTTTGTAGAATTGAGTGCATGACTTCCAAGGCCCATTGACTCCCACCAGGAAGAAGGGAGAAGGCTAAAGGGCAGAGTGATGGAAGGGTACTCCTGTCTGGTATTGCCTCAAGGATTCTGTGGGCATCTCTCTGGTAACCAGGACTGCAGTATAATGGTGATAATAACGTTCAGAGATGATCCACAATGACTTAGAACGAAGGAAAAGTTAGAAATGAGCACTGCTGGGCTTTGAAGAGTGGGTTCAGTGAGACCAGTTCCCTTGACCCCTTTAAGAAGAACCTCTGCTGTTCTATCAGGTCACTTGAATCACCAGCCACAGCACTTGTATCTCCGTTTTATGATCTGCTATCTCCCAAATCAGAACATAGGTGTATTTTTGCATAGAATCAGCTTAACCTTGGGAATTTTTGCTTAGAAAGGAAAGCTTTTGTTTCACTGCGTGGCCCAGCCCTTTCCCAGCCCTTTCCCTGTTTGTGCTTGACTGATGATCCAGCTCTGTTTTCATTTTTGTACAGCGCAGTTGCTGTGCTGCTCTGGGTGAGGTTGAGAATGCTGTCAGACTCGTCCCTGCTTATTCTCAGCAGTCAGTCCCACCTTAAACCTGGCAGCAAATCTTGTAAAAAAAAGCCTTCATCTCAGGTCAAAATACCTGAGGCTTTGTGAGGGTGTAAAATTAACATTCCTTAATGGCTTTGCAAACCTGAGAAGAGCAGAGACTGCAGAGCTCTGTGGAGGATAAACAAGCGAGTGTGGGTTTAGACAGCTTTTTCTTCATTTGGACAATTGCAAATTGATTGCAACAAACTTTATCTTGCGCTGTTACATGATGTGGAAGTGATTTAACACAGTGCAGATACACTTTAATCCCTCCTTTGATTGCTTAAGGTCGAGGTTTGTTTCTGGGAAGTTTCCTCTTACTGAACTTAAACAGGGGAAGTTCAGGTTAGAGATAAGACAGAAGTTCTTCCCTGTTAGGGTGCTGAGGCACTGGCACAGGGTGCCCAGGGAAGCTGTGGCTGCCCCATCCCTGGCAGTGTTCAAGGCCAGGTGGGACAGAGCCTTGAGTGACATGGTCTAGGGTGAGGCATTCCTGCCTATGGCAGGGGGTTGGAACTGGATGATCTTAAGGTCCTTTCCAACCCAAACCATTCTATGAATCAGTAAGAGCCTTGTGATCCCCATCTGGTTACCTTCTCGATCACTTGGATGGAAGCGGAGTTTGGGTTTGGGTGCACTGTTTAATTGTGTGCATGATACACTAGTTCATCAAGCAGGGCTCAGGCTTCAACTTGCTTTTCAGAAGTTGTTTTCCAGTTTTGGCTGTGGGTCAGAAAGCCAAAAGCAGCTTCGTTTTTTGACAGAACTTGTGGTGACAGCAGAAAAGCTCTGGGTCACTCCTGCTATAAACTGCAGGCTGACTTAAAAAAATGCTTCAAACAAGCAAATTACTGAGCATTACTGGAATGGGAGTGTAGAAAAGATAATCATCTACATGTTGTTACCACATGAGAGGTGAAATCAGCATAACAAGAGCAGTCTGCATTGACAGTTTGCCAGGTCAGTAATGCTCAGCTGCTCTTGTGGTGCTGGGCCTTTCCCACAGTGCAGTCCAGCCCCAGCTGCTGCAGGGATGAGGTGATCAGAGCTGT
The DNA here is from genome assembly GCA_026283785.1 of Coracopsis vasa. Classification (NCBI taxonomy): domain Eukaryota; kingdom Metazoa; phylum Chordata; class Aves; order Psittaciformes; family Psittacidae; genus Coracopsis; species Coracopsis vasa. The sequence continues at coordinate 2,686 of JANHGB010039368.1, forward strand.
GTGTGATAGGCCTTCAGAGCTGCTGAACTCTCAGCACTGACCATGTTCCCCACCATTTGCCCCTAGAACATACTGCAGGCAGGTACAGATTGGGGTTCTAGCTGTCCATGGATCTTGAAGCCATAATTTGGGAGAAACTTTGTTTAATCTCAGTTAATTCTTGCATCATGGGATGCAAAATACAGTAATTTCTAATAGATCTGTTTTCTCTTTCCTTTGCTCTTAGGCAGAAAATGAGGAGACAAAGGAGCGTTTGTTTGAGTCTTTACTCAGTGAGTGTAGAGATGCCATCCAGGCTGTCCGGGAAGAGCTGAAACCAGACCAGGTAAGCAGCAAACAGCAGCGGTTCTACTTTCAAAATACAGCGTTTCTTTGGAACTAATTTATTACTGTTGAACTTGCTTAACAGTAAAAGTGACTGGGATTCCATGAAGAAAAAGACACAAAAGAGTCAATACCTTTGATTTTATTCTCTTTAGAACTGGAGAGAGTGAATAGCAATGTGGAGCCCTCATTCTTCTGTCTGGAAATCTCTTCTAACTCACTGGTTTCCCCAACCCTTGAGTTGTTTCTGATGTTTTCAGTAAATCGTGCACTTGTTTGTCCCCAATTTCTGCAGAAGCAGCGGGAGCACTCTCTGGAAAATGATTCTGGGAAGGTGTCCAACATCCAGTACTTACACAGGTAATAGTCAAACACTGTTGCCTGTTCTAGTGTAAAGAAACTATGGCCTTATGGCAAGGTTTTACTTCTGTTTGGTTTTGGTTTTATGGGGTTTTTTTGTTCTGGGTCTCTGAGTCTCAAAGGGTGACTGTATGGATAAGGATCTGATTCATGCAGCACTGCAAACATTTTACTTAAGACTTTCATGTTGACCCTTCACATGTTTTTTTTCCCTACTAGTATCAGCTTAGACTTGGGGAGGGAAGTGTTTTCAGAACAAAGAGCAATGTCTGAGTAGTTCTGACACTCTGCTAATGGTATTTTATCTTTCATCTTTTAGTTATTTGACCTACATCAAGCTGTCAACAGCCATCAGGCGCAACGAGAGCATGGCAAAGTCTCTGCAGAAGGCGCTGCTGCAGCAGCAGCGGTCAGAAGAGGATGGCAAACGCACACCACGGCCTCAGGACCTGATCAGGCTTTATGATATCATTCTGCAGGTAGTGCTGGGAAAGCAAATCTTAATTCTTCATATTAACTGGAGAGCTTTGGTACAAGAAGCTGTTGTAGGAAATAGAGCCCATGAAGTCTAAAGAGCCGCTGAGTACCTACAGTTGAAGATGTTCAACATCTACATGAAACACAGAGCCCCTCTTCTAGCTGGGAACAGAAAATGCTCCTAGAATGGGTGCCTTTGGTTGTACACTCTAATGCAGTTTATAACTAGTTTCTCTGACTGTTTTATACCACACCCTGATGGCTGCCTTTAATTTCTGCTGGCCAGAGAAAGTAGCACTACAACTACTGAAAATGTACTTGTTCTTCATAAGCAGTTTTTCAATGTCTCACATAAGTTTTCTCTGTGGGAGCCTGTGGCTGAAGCAGTTGTGAATGGGAAAGGGAAATGCCTTATAAAGGAATAACTTCATGTGAAATCTGAGGAGTCTTTGTCCTAATTCCTGTTTGTGTCAGGAAATCTGTCCTGAGGGCAAACTTGCACAAGTTTCAGTGGGTGTCCTTCAAAAGGTTAGAGTACTGACAATTAAAAACTGGAAACTATTTCCATGGGAGTGTACTGTTGACTTGTTGAAAGGGGCAACTTTCTCTTACTCCAGCAGATTCCAGAGGAAAACAGTGCCTGTGTTTGTTACTCTGACTCTCTTTTGCACAGAACCTCGTGGAACTGACACAGCTTCCTGGCCTAGAAGAGGACAAGAACTTCCAAAAAGAGATTGGATTGAAGACACTTGTGTACAAGGCTTACAGGTGACTGAGAAACAGCCAGGTTTTCTTTAGCAGGCATTAGCATCTTCAAAGGTTGTTATTCCAAAGCTGTATGAGCTGTACAGGCCACTGATGCAGTTTCCTTAGCCTTGTTGTGAAATGAAAACTGGATCCTAAGGGGAAACTGGCCAGTGCTACTTAACAATATCCCCTGTTATCAACCATTTGAGTTGGCAGAAGATGTGGGTAACAAACATGTCAAGGATCCACTCTTTTTTGTTGTAGGTGTTTCTTCATTGCTCAGTCCTATGTCCTGGTGAAGAAATGGAGTGAAGCTCTTGTTTTATATGAAAGAGTGCTGAAATATGCCCGTGAAGTTCAGTCAGGAGCTGGAGCTTACACGAACAGCTTGAAGGTAGGATCCCAGTCCTGGGTGTAGGAGGGAGCTGAAGTTTATGAACAAGCTCTGTCCTGGTATTTATTGTCAGTTAAGTGCCAGGCCATTACAGTTCAAGACTGATCTTTAGGGAGAATAATATAAATGTGACTTCTTGACTCACTGTAGTAGAGACTTTCTATGAGGTGGAGAGGCAGACTTCCTGACACAACTCCATAACCATTTTCCATGTCTTCTCTCGTGCATTTTCTATTGCACAACTTCTGTAGTGCCTGAAGGGCTGTAGCTTTGCTTCTTCTGGGAAGGCTTATCAGCACCAGGACTTAATCTCTTAGTTCTTGCTTTATCAGGTTTAACCTTTGTCCTAACTCTTAAACTGGTATACTTCAGGCTCTCTAATAATTGTCTTTAATGATCTAGGAGTTGCCTGATGTTCAGGATCTGATCACTCAAGTCAATGCTGAAAAGTACTCCTTGCAAGCATCAGCTATACTGGGTGAGTTGCACAATTGCATTGGAGCTTGAACATCTCTTCATTCCTCTTACTTCATTTCTGAAGTTCCAGATGTTTTTCCACTTCACTCTGATCTATGTAGACCCTGGAAGATGTTTATTCACCCTCCCAGTTCTAGGTTTCTCTAGCATTGTGTAGTGCAGCTAGACAGGCAGTGACCAGACATTTGGCATCGTGCTCCCTGCCGAGAGATAAGAAAACACTTCTTGAGGATGTGCACCTGATTTGGTAACCTAAGAACACTCTGTTTAGTGTTTAATTTTTAGGCTACAAACAAGGCCAGGTTGGATGGGGCTTGGAGCAGCCTGCTCCAGTGGAATGTGTCCCTGCCCGTGGCAAAGGGTTGGAACTGCATGAGCTTTAAGATCCCTTCCAACACAAACCAGTCTGGGATTCTATGAAGTTGGCCTTACTCATCCCAGTTCTGCCCAGCTGGGAGAACTGCTGTGAGAGGGGAGAGCAGTGATGTTCTGTGCAGGGCTGACCAGGTTAACAGAACTTTGAGGAATGGGTGAACTGTGTGATTCTTGGGCTGTTGTTTTTGCTGTGCCTGCTGCTGGAAAACCAACATAAGTAATGGATTGTCTTGTCTTTTATTGCCTAAATGTTACTTTAAGAGACCCCACTAGGGTCTTTTCATCATCTCCTGCTTTGTGCTTAACTCAAAATCTGTGCTTTCAGGAGCTTCTCACACAATGTGGAGGAGCAGCTTTCCATCACTGGAGAGCTGGGCTGGCTGTAGATCCTCTTAGTCTAGAAAACAAGTTGATTCTAGTGAGAATGCTGTCTTGTGTATCCCAGAAAGCAAAGCTCATAGCTAAGCTTAGGGGCCAGCTGGGACAGTCTTACTTTAAGCCAAGAACTACCCTCTTATTCTTACTACTTTTTCTTCAATCTTCCAGATGCAAATGATACTCATGAGACTGAGTCTCCATCACAGGTCAAGGATGGCAAGGTAAGAGCTGAGAGCTCAGGCAAATTCCAGTAGGGTCCTTAATGACCATCACTTTAAGCTGTTAACCTGAGTTAAGGAATCAGCACTCACTCTTACAATTGGAGCAATTTCCTGCTGATGGGAGTTTGGTCATGACAAGTGTATTTAAAGGACTTTATTGGACTTGTTTTCCTTCTGCAGGTCCTGCAGGTAGGTGACACAGTGGGTTCCTTGTGTAGGAGCTTGCAGCTTCTAGTGTGGCATCTTTTGGTTTTATTTAGCTTTACCCTCTGCATGGGAAGATTTTCCAGGGATCCTGCAGTGATGTTTTGACAGGGCTTTGAATCATTTTCAAGGACCTAAAGGAACTTCAGCTTCTGTCGTCTCAGTCCCTGCTTAACCCCCTTTGCTTGTTTGACCCTTGTCATCTTTGATTTGACTTGTGTTTGATTTGTTTTTCTGCACGGGTCTCTTTCAGCCTCTCTCAGAACGGTTTGAGACTTTCTGTCTGGATCCTTCTCTTGTCAGCAAGCAAGTCAGCCTCGTGCACTTCCCTCCAGGCTTCCAGCCCATTCCATGCAAACCCTTGTTCTTCGACCTGGCCCTTAATCACGTTGCTTTCCCACCTTTGGAGGACAAGGTGGAGCAGAAAGCCAAGAGTGGCCTCACTGGATATATAAAGGGCATCTTTGGATTCAAAAGTTAACCAGGACCCCATGAGGAACAGAGGTTTTATCCTGTATTGAAGGAAAAGCTCCAACAGGTTCTAAGGACACAAATGTCTGCATCTGAAACCAACAAAGGGAAGTTTTACCATCTTCTTCCCTGTGTTCTGTGTCTTTGTCTGTGCACTTACGTTCTCTCCCAGTCTATTAAAGACAAAACAATCTCTTACATGTACACTACCAATAGCTGAAAATAATCTGAAGCACAGAGAAATTCCATCCTGCTTGGAGGAGCTGGAGCTTGCTTTGTGACTGGTCAGGGCCAGTACACATCTACTTACCATGGACCAGGGCATAGGTACAATTTGATTCCTCCCTCTGCCCCATTATTTGACACTATAAATTGGTATTTTGGTCTAGAAATTGGGGTGTGATGGGGAACCAGAGGCAAAAGTAGGTGCAGAACTAAACCAGCAAGGTGAGGCTGCCTACAGAACAAGAAACAGTAGACAAGGGGAGTAACTTCTTTTTGGCTCCCTGAAGTCTCTGTATTGTTAATCAAACAGAAATGACAAAATAGAGCTTCCTTATGGGTAAGGATGGCAAATACCTTCCCAAATGTTAATGGTTACCCCAGTTTTGGTGGAGTATAACCTAAATTTGTACTCTGAGCACCAAAAGAATCCTTCTTTATTTGATACACATTTTGTTAACCCACCAAATAGAACCTTTTCCTGCAAGGCTTTTCCTGGGAAACCAGCTGATGGGTGGCTTTAGAAGTCGCTACTTGCTCTTAATGGGAACTTGGGTCTTTCAATGTTTGTTTTGTCTCTGATCTAAACATTGCCTGAAAACAAGAAGGTCTTTTTCTAGAGTCCGTTTGTTGCTTTATTCCCTCATCCTCAGGCAGGAAATACACCTGAAAGGAGGAATTGGCAACAAGAGACCAGAAGGTTTTTGAGTGATGGATCTTCTCTGTCGTGCCACGCAGCTTTTTTTATAAAGCACCTGGGTGCTCTGATGAAAAACACTTTCCAAATGGGTAATTCCATAATTGTGATCAATGAAATGGGAAAAAACCCCACAGCACATGGGCAGAACTGTTCCTGAATAAAGAATTTGGAGGTTTCCACCAGCAGTGGTTGGGTTTTCACTCGCTCTCTAGCTGGAAGGGGAAAAAGCAGTTTGTTGTAGCTGCCTCAAATCCTGTGCACCAGTTGTCTTTGTGGTGTTTCTCCATTTTAGGCACTGGAGTTCATAGGGGTGGAAAGCAGAACTGTTCTAAATGGTGGCATTGTTGTCATGGGAATTTTCCATGCAGGTGCATGTCAGATGAATGGGGGGAATGAACAATTCCCATTATTTTAGTCTGAACATTTGCTGCTTTGTTCCAATCTGAGGTGATTTGTGAGTTCTCAAAGCACAGAGCACCTTTCAATAGGACTCTGCTCAGAGGTGAGGGAAGGAGGAGGAACTTCTTGTTTGTGTTTGATTTGGAAGCAAAATGGAAATTTCTGGTGTTATAGCCAATTCCATTTGCCTCTGGATGCAGTGGGAGGGGGGTTACAAGGGAAAGGGAGAGCATAGAGCTGAAAGAAACTTAGAAGGCTATGTACTCATCAGATGCCAGTGTCTTGAAAGCCTGGTTTTGAGTGGCAGATCTCACTTCGCCATAAAGCTTGTTTCCTCCTAGACAAGGAAAGGTCATGGAGTAACCAGCAGAGGCTGAATCTGAGCTGCCCTCTCCTTTTCAGCTTGTCCATCGCAGAACCAGTTTGAGAGCTGTTCCCCAGTTTGGTTTGCAAACCAAACTCCTGCTTTTCTACCACAAATGTTTGTGGTGCCTGGATTGATTCCAGGGAAACTTGTACTGCAGCCACTTCCTAATGGGTGACACAGAAAGCTGAGAGCAGCTGCCCTCTGTGTCCAACATCTTTTGACAGATCAAATGGATTAGCTGAGCACAGATGAGAAACCTGGAAACAATGAAGTTTTATTCCAGAGCTCTGAGGCGTGTAGTTGGTGTGGAGCACTGGGAACACCAAGCACCCTTTGCCTCTGAAGCATTCAGAAGATCAAGGTCAAACCATCAACCTGAGGCTACATAACTGCTGGAGAATGGCCACTTAGTTCTGGAGGAGGATCCTGTGCCTGAGGGCTCAGATAAGGACATCCACCACTGAGGTAACTTGGCTTATTTGATGTGATGTTAATGGCAATCCGGTAGAGTGGGGTTTGTGAGCTCTCGTGTGCATAAATAATGGAGAAGGCACTGGTGAGGCATCAGGAAAATGTCTTAAAATGTAAAAAAAGGGGAAAAATGATGTGATTGAGGTCACCTGAGTGGTGAAAACCAGACTCCCAAAGCTCAGTGCGGCATTTAACCCTGCAGCGGAACAGGGAATGGCAAAGGTGAGGCTTGGACAACAGCAGTTGGAAGGGAACAGTGCAGGGAAGTGAAGTGTCATGGTACATCCAAACTAATTCCCTGAAGTGCCAGGTATTGGTGTGCCTGGAACACCTGGAGCGGGATGCAGAGCACTGGGTTATGGTGGTGGAAACCTGCTTCCTTATTGCTCTGGTCTTTCATTAGGCTGCACTGTTTGCTGTCAAGTGTTTGCTCTCTTGCCATGAATGAATGGGCACGTAGGCCTCATGATTGCCCTCAGAGCATCATGCTGGAGCTTCCTGTTGGGATTATTGCTTTCCATCAACTTTTCCTATGGAGTATCTTTGAGTTTAGCACTGGAATGTTAATTACAGGCTAAGCCTGGTGCCATTGCATCAGTTAAAACAGCAGTGAGATGTATATTGTGGCCCACGGCTACACCACCAGTGATGGACCTGGCTTTTGGGCTATGTTCACTCTGGTCTTGCACTCTGAGGGGTCCAGTGACAATGGGTGGGTCTTGAGGGACTAATGGACATGGCAGGACAGCTTCAAGAGAGAAATGAGAGGTGACCTGTGGGACAGTAACAGTCTGGCCTGGGAGCTTTGGGATAACAGTCTCTGCCTCCTTTAAGCCAAGGAATTGGGGTGTTTTAAACTGAAGGTACTGTGTTAATGGAGAAAACCATCTGTGATCCAGGCTGCCTCAGGCAGACACATCCCCAGTGGGTGCTGGAGGTGAGGGGCTGCAGCTCCTGGAATTCAGATGGGGGGAGTCCTTTTGCGGCTCCAGTGGGAGTAGAACGAGCTCCTGGGACAGCATGCGTCTGCTGAGGAATGTCTGTGCTCCGGCAGAGCTCTTGTCATAGACTCACAGACTGGTTTGGGTTGAAGGGATCTTAAAGCTCAACCCTGCCACGGGCAGGGACACCTTCCACTAGAGCAGCTTGCTCCAAGCCCCTGTGTCCAGCCTGGCCTTGAACACTG